>BLSH010194552.1:358330-369700 GCA_018402905.1 Glandirana rugosa
GTCTGTGTTAACTTAGTAGTAAACACGAAAAAAGCCCTTTGGGAAACAACTTTGGTAGACATTTATCTGGTTATTTCTTCCAAACCGACATATACCTCGAGTTACCAGATTAGATTGATGTCTACTTAACATGTTCTGGTAACCACATGAGTAAAACTAGTTGCAGATGTTTCCATTTTTACTTCTTCACATAGTAAATACTTCGTCTCCTGTACCAGTGGGTTATAAATTGTTTAGTTACTCTACTTGAGCGAAAGTCTTGTAAAGGTCTCAAGACTCTAAAATACTACGACGACGATCTGCTGTTTTGACAAGATGAACCCCGGACCGAACCCGAACGATTTTTGAAATGTCCGGGTCCGGGTCCGTGCCCCGGACACCCGAAAGTTCGGTACGGACCCGAACGTTACAGCCCGGGTTCGCTCAACACTAGCTGCAACTTATCAGTAGAACAGTTTTGTCGTCTAGCAGCAGCATCATAAAATCTCAGAACTCTGGAAATGTTCTGAAAGCGAGTTCATCTCATTGATTTGTTAAATATTGGGTGACCATGTCCTCTGCTTCATAAATGATACACTTCTTCATTTTTACCTTTGTAGACGTTGATCAAAATGAGTACACCAATGGTCTTGTACAATTCATCTGTAGTTAGATTAGACCATTGAGCTCCATATACAGCCAAACCTTCTTTATTGGTCTATTTACAGATGGTTTCAACAAAGGGTTTCCCGAAAAAAGCACAAATGATGATTCAATTGTGTCTGTCTGTCTTTTTGAAAAACGGCTGGCACTTGCTGTTTCATGAATGATGTTCACTTGCCTCTTTCTGCCTTGTGGATTGTTGATAGGCACAGAATTCTATTTTTCATTATTATCTTTTGAATAGTAAATAGTTCTATTTGCAGATGAAGATGGCAAATCGGTTTGGGTGGTAGGTGCTGTGAAGGGGCTATCATCAGAATCTGAATCTTCTACAAGGATGTCATCTATTTCCTTTTCGTCATCCAATGGCTCATAATCTGATGCATGTTGATCTTCTTCAGCATCAACAAACTAGGTATTTCTTCATTACTGAGGCATTTACAAGCCATGATGAAATTACACCACCAAGTCAAGGACGCATAACAAATCTTCAAAAGCTAAGAAAGCAAGTCCTAACATGCAGAAACATATCCTAGCTTGCAGACTGAAAATGGCTCACAGCATGTGACCTGATGAGCCATAACGGAAAAACCATTAAAAAGCAACATGGGTTCGATGGAAAAATTTCTTATCAAATAATAATAATAAATTCCATTAAAAAATACAACACAGACTACCTACAGGGTTGGTAGACAGAGGGTTAATGTGTTCCTAGGGAGTGCTTACTAACTGTGGGGGAGGTGCTTTGACAGGGGGAAGGTAAAGATCTGTGTTCCTACTTAGCAGAAACACAGGATCAGTACAATCCACTTTCACAGTACTGTGACCTGCCTTGTTTACATAGGCAGACTGACATTCTGCCTGGGTCCTGACACACATTGCATCCATCAGACCTGCTGATTGGCTCCTTTTGTGTCCAATCACGCACAGGTCCCAGACCCAGAAGTGTCAGATCACGTACTGGCACTTTAGAATATTGATTTGGAAAAGGGAAACAGCCTAGGATCCACTTACCTATTTTACAGCTACCAAAGGATGGTGGGGGTTTTAAAATCCCTTCTGCTAGACTGTATTTTCCAGCTGCAGCAATTTTCTGGGTCGGGGCTATTAATGCTAAAGATCCCATGCAAGCTGTGGGGGTGGGGGGGAGGGGAATGATCTTAAAGTCCTACCTTGATCCTTTTGGCCAAGGTTTAGGATTAGATGAAGCAAGTTATGGGATATGATCAAATTTCCAGGTATCACCTTATCTGGGAGAAAAGCTGGTTAGAAGAGTTAGGCAAACTGCAAGGATTTGATGACTTGCACTTTAAAGTATACACTTTATTATCAGTTGCATATAAATGACCAATTGGAATCCTTTAAAGATATACAAACAAATTTGGTATCCCATCCTGCAGATTTTTTCAGTATCTTCAGCTCCACCATGCCCTTTCTGTTCAGGCCAGGTTCACCTCTCTAAGGCTGACCATACATTATACAATTTTCTTGTACAATTTTCCTTTAGGTTTACCAAACTATATAATATGAGGTAAAACCTAAACCCTTTTAATTTGTACGCAATCAGGAATGCCCTTGCCCTACATAGTTGAAGGTAAATCTAAAAGAAAATTGTTTATTGTGTGGTCAGCTTTAGACAGATTAATACCCCACTTATAAATCAACTAGCTAATTTTACTGATAATAATGGCATTATATCCCCTCTATATGGTTCTCTTGTAAACCGTTCCCAAAGTAAGATGATTGCAAAAACCGCGCTTAGGATTTTTTGAGGCTAGAAAGTTGTGGGTATGCTGCCTCCAGTGTATACTCCCTATATAGGGAGTGAGGGTATTTGATTGTTTGAGTCTGGGTTGGCGATCCCCTGATATAATGGCGTGCCAAATTCTTATTTATCTATAGTAGGTATCTCTTTCATATATGGTTCTGATTGTGGGTATAGAAAAAAACGTTATAAGTAATGGTAACCAAAATTTAAAATGCTAGTATGCCAATATCGCTATGTAGTGATGGGGTGAGTATTTTTGGAATGTAATACTGGAAACAGATGTGCCTTGTCGGATGCTAAATCCTAACTTTCAGTAAATAAACGTATTACTTTCAATAAGTTTTTATTTGACAAGTTACGAAACATACATAAGCACACTTCAGTGAATACCAAAAGTGAAACAGTGGCAAGAGCAGTATCATAATACACACAAAAATACACACAAAAAAAAGGCGTAATGAGAACATAAAGGAAAACATTGTATACCAATCTAGACCAATCTAGACCAACCCCATAAATAAACGTATTAATGTGCTAGTATCGTGTTGTCATGTGACAACCCCAGTTGCACACAGTCCAAGTAACTGTCAGCAGTATTCTTTGTATTCCTTTTACTTGGACTGTGTGCAACTGGGGTTGTCACATGACAACACGATACTAGCACATTAATACGTTTATTTACTGAAAATTAGGGGGACAGATCATTTTATTTAGCATCCGACAAGGCACATCTGTTTCCAGTATTACATTCCAAAAATACTCACCCCATCACTACATAGCAATATTGGCATACTAGCATCCCAAAGTAACTTGCAGCTTCCAGGTAGGAGAGGGTGGTCTACATTTAAGTAGCAGAGGGGGTTGTTAATCAGTTTCAGCTCCTTTGGTGTAATGAAATTAACAGGTGCACTAGATGGGCAACAATGAGAAGACCTCCAAAACAGAAATGGTTTTACAGCTGGAGGCCACTGCCATTTATTTTTTCTACTAATTTTTTCTGACTGTTTTTCACTAGTTTTGCATTTGGCTAGGGTCAGTGTCACTACTGGTAGCATGAGGCGATAAGTGGACCCTATAGAGTTTGCACAGGCAGCCACACTCCTCCAGGATGGCACATAAATAAGTGCCATTGCCAGAAGGTTTGCTGTGTCTCCCAGAACGGTCTCAAGAGAATGGAGGGAATTCCAGGAGACAGGCAGTCACTCTAGGAGAGCTGGACAGGGATGTAGAAGGTCCTTAACCTATCAGCAGGACAGGTATCTGCTCGATGAACACTGCCAGAGCCCTACAAAATTACCTCCAGCAGGCCACTGGTGTGAATGTCTCTGACCAAACAATCAGAAATAGACTTAATGAGGGTGGCCTGAGGGCCCAACATCCTCTAGTGGGCCCTGTGCTCACTGCCCAGCAACATGGCGCTCGACTAGCATTTGCCATTGAACACCAGAATTGGCAGGTCTGCCACTGGCGCCCTGTGATTTTCACAGATGAGAGCAGGTTTACCCTGATCACATGTGACAGATGTGAAATGGTCTGGAGAAGCCATGGAGAATGTTATGTTGCCTGTAACAGCATTCAGCATGACTGGTTTGGTGGTGGTGGGTCAGTGATGTCTGGGGAGGCATATCCATGGAGGGACACACAGACCTCTACAGGCTAGACAATGGCACCCTGACTGCCATTAGCTATCGGGATGAAAACCTTGGACCCATTGTCAGACCTTACACTTGTGCAGTGGGTCCTGGGTTCCTCCTGGTGCACGACAATGCCTCGTGTGGCTAGAGTATGCATCCAGTTCCTGGAGGATGTAGAAATTGATACCATTGAATGGACCCCACACTTGCATGAACTAAATCCAATAGAACACCTCTGGGACGTTATGTTTCGGTCCATCTGATGCCACCAGGTTGTACCTAAGTCTGTTCAGGAGCTCAGTGATGCCCTGGTCCAGATCTGGGAGGAAATCCATCATCTGGATCTGGATGGACACCATCCATCATCTCATTAGGAGCATGCCTCAGTGTTGTCAGACATGCACACAAGCACGTGGGGGCCATACAAACTACTGAGTACCATTTTGAGTTGCTGCAATTAAATTTCAGCAAAATGGACTAGCCTGCTGCATCATTTTTTCACTTTAATGTTTGGGGTGTTTTTGAATTCAGCCCTCTGTAGGTTGATAATTTTCAATTCCATCAAAGGATGTGGCATTCTTTCGTTCCTAACACATTACCCAGTCCATATCAGTATAGATATCCAGTGTGATATTTTACCCCATTGAGATCTGATGTGTTTTCAGTGTTTCTTTCATTTTTTGAGCAGTATATATATATATATATATATATATATATATATATATATATATATATATATATATCCAGGTATATATATATATAGATATACACATATATATAATGACATAATGACCATAGTTGGCGTGATCTGGCATTCTGTTTTAGAACAAGTATCTTTGGTGTCTATCTGTCACAGGTCCATGTACAGTGATCCAGTGCCATGTTTTACCCCCTGCCCAAGCTGCTCGGGTTCCTGCCAATCCACCATGAACCTAGGTATTATTAAGCATTTGCATCTGTGGGTTGGAGCTCAAGCAATAGGTCTCCATGCTGAAGCCGGACCTCTCTGTTCCTCTGACGTTTGCTTTTCCTTCAGTACACTTTTCTATTCTGAGTGTTTTAGCACACTTGTTTTTCCTTCGATTTCTGTCTGTGTATCCCTTCATTTTCTGTTGCTGTAGGCGCTCTTCACAGCATTGTTTCTTGTTGTTTTGTTTTGCACCTCATTCCTGCTTGCTGTGTTCATCTCTCTCTTTGCTTCTGTGCTTCACGCCTGTTCCCTGCATCCTCCCCCTAGTGTCTCTACTTGCTTACTCCTGTAGTCTTACCTTTGGTCCTTGTATCCTGTGCATTCCCTGAGTCCCATCCTGTGTGCCATCTTCTGACACTGTGCCTGCACGGGTGTGTTAGAGAATGGCTCCAGTAGACGTCCGATGACAAAAAGCGTAGGGCGCCGCCATACATCTTACGTCACTTCCGGTACACAGTACATGGTGGAACGCAGACAACACACAGACTGATTTGGAAATCCTTTGAGATGTTTTATAAGATATGCTCGATGGTTCCTCGAAAAATGTGAGTGGAATTAGACTTTTTTATAATTATTAAACTACCCAAATATATTGACAAGATATCGTCTCTTTTACATGCTTTATTTATGGGAGGTGACATTCGGTCTCTGAGTGGAGCATAGGACCGGCCTGTGAAATTCATGCTAGCACCCGCTGGTGAGGACTGCTGTCTGTCAATTAATTTTTTGGTACGGAGTTATACCAAATTCTGAACCAAACAGTTCATCCCCACCCACCTTATTGTAATAACCCAAGGGGAACAGTATCTCTCTTACCCTGACCAAAACAGATCACTAGGGTATTAACTATACTTTCCACATTGGAAAATAAAGGTCCTGATCAGAGCAGCGCCATACCCACCATAAAATATACCTTGCAATATCCACACCTCCACCGACTCTGCTGAAGACCAGGTGGCTCCATAGATCCTGTGACTCTGGCACTCTCCCTTTTGCATGGATATACAAAGGAAGAAGGGTTTTTTGGGGACTTTAAATGAGGTACCACCTAAATTAAGGCTACGCACCTCCATCCCTAATCATTAAAAATTATGAGAAATGGGTTGGGACTTTAAATGAGATGCATAGCCACCAGTGGATATTGAATAAGTGTCTCTAGATAATGTTGGTAGTGTTACAATTTCATATACAGTATCTCACAAAAGTGAGTACACCCCTCACATTTTTGTAAATATTTTATTATAGCTTTTCATGTGACAACACTGAAGAAATTACACTTTACTACAATGTAAAGTAGTGAGTGTACAGCTTGTATAAAAGTGTAAATTTACTTTCCCCTCAAAATAACTCAACACACAGCTATTAATGTCTAAACTGCTGGCAACAAAAGTGAGTACACCCCTAAGTGAAAATGTCCAAATTGGGTCCAATTAGCCATTTTCCCTCCCAGTGTCATGTGACCCATTAGTGTTACAAGGTCTCATGTGTGAATGGGGAGCAGGTGTGTTAAATTTGGTGTTATCGCTCTCACTCTCTCATACTGGTCCCTGGAAGTTAAGCATGGCACCTCATGGCAAAGAACTCTCTGAGGATCTGAAAAAAAGAATTGTTGCTCTACATAAAGATGGCCTAAGCTATAAGAATATTGCCAAGACTCTGAAACTGAGCTGCAGCACGGTGGCCAAGACCATACAGAGGTTTAACAGGACAGGTGCCACTCAGAATAGGCCACGCCTTGGTCGACCAAAGAAGTTGAGTGCACATGCTCAGCCTCATAACCAGAGGTTGTCTTTGGGAAATAGACATATGAGTGCTGCCAGCATTGCTGCAGAGGTTGAAGGGTTGGGGGGTCAGGCTGTCAGTGCTCAGACCATACGCCGCACACTGCATCAAATTGGTCTGCATGGCTATCATCCCAGAAGGAAGCCTCTTCTAAAGATGATGCACAAGAAAGCCCTCAAATATTTTGCTGAAGACACAGAGACTAAGGGCATGGATTACTGAAACCATGTCCTATGGTGTGATGAGACCAAGATAAACTTATTTGGTTCAGATCGTGTCAGGTGTGGTCATGGTCTGGAGCTGCATAAGTGCTGCAGGCACTGGGGAGCTACAGTTCATTGAGGGAACCATGAATGCCAACATGTACTGTGACATAACTGAAGCAGAGCATGATCCCCTCCCTTCGGAGACTGGGCTGCAGGGCAGTATTCCAACATGATAATGACCCCAAACACACCTCCAAGACGACCATTGCTAAAGAAGCTGAAGTTAAAGGTGATGGACTGGCCAAGTATGTCTCCAGACCTAAACCCTATTGAGCATCTGTGGGGCATCTTCAAACGGAGTGCAAGGTCTCTAACATCCACCAGCTCCATGATGTCGCCATAGAGGAGTGGAAGAAGACTCCAGTAGCTACCTGTGAAGCTCTAGTGAACTCCATGCCCAAGAGGGTTAAGGCAGTGCTGGAAAATAATTGTGGCAATACAAAATATTGACACTTTAGGCCCAATTTTGACATTTTTGAAAATTTTCACGTAGGGGTGTACTCACTTTTGTTACCAGCGGTTTAGACATTAATGGCTGTGTGTTGAGTTATTTTGAGGGGACAGCAAATTTACACTGTTATACAAGCTGTACACTCACTATTTTACATTGTAGCAAAGTGCCATTTCTTCAGTGTTGTCACATGAAAAGAAAGAATAAAATATTTACAAAAATGTGAGGGGTGTACTCACTTTTGTGAGCTACTGTATACACATGAATGAAAAGCTGAAATAATCAGATATGAAAATAGTAATGTCAAGAGCAATTGCATGGAAAAACGTATCAACACAACAGATTGCATAATAAAATATTTATCCCAAATAAAATTGTAAACATGGAGTACGACTAGACCATAAATTGCTTAGCATATGTAGGTCAGTAAACAATAACAATAACACATAACAAAGTTAGATGAGTACAGTGAGATGTAGAAATGCATAATGATGTAATAGTTTGCATCAACAAGCTCAACGTGTTTTGTGGATTTATCTCCACTTCCTCAGGAGCATATGCATGCGTCTTTATAAAAAATAACAAACATCAATATAGTCTAAGCAACCCTGAGCAATGATGTCCACCCATAAACCCGCCTCTACTTTGGGTAACCTTGCCGGACACAGATAGGGATCTCTCAAAGGGAAACCTACTCCACTTCAGCCTCACAGGCTCACAGATTTTTACCCTAAGCAGCAGATGGAGGATGTTCAAGATGGTGCCGGCACATAGACTGCTCCGGTCCCAGCTAAACAGCCGTGCCTCTCATCTGACAGTGACACACCCCTAGAAGCAGAGAAGGAAGAAGATATTGCAGATCCACAGTCACCACAAAGAGATCCCAACAAACGCACAGCTTCTTCCTCATAGCAATATACACTCTCTAAGACACATGTGAGCAAAAAGCTCAATATGTCCCCTGCACATGCTTTACCTCAGATTGCGGAATCTCATACTCTGCTGGAAGAAATCCCAGCCTCAAACAAACCAGCATCAGCTCTTGAGCTCTAACAAATGCTACAATCCCTATACAAGGATATTCAGTTCAACATTAACAGAGCTGTATACCATACCCAATCCCAAATAACACAGATTGCTGAATACACAGATGATCTGGAGACAAAAGTAGGTGAAATTGTCACTGCTCACAATGACCTGGTAGATACATATCAGGACCAAGCAAGCGAAATTCAGCGAATTAAAGATAAATTAGCAGATATCGAGGATATATCTTGAAAAAATGATATAAAAATAAGGGGCATACCCGAATCCATGACACAGATGGAATTGATCGGGTATCTGCAAACCCTCTTTTGAAAAATGCTCCTGTCCATTACTAAACAGGAGCTGCTTATCAACAGTGCACAACGCCTTGTCAAACCAAGCTTCCTCCCAGCATCAGTACAACGCGACATCATCGCGAGAATACATTGTTTTTGCATAAAAGATATGCTGATGTTCACAGCCAGGAAACTGAAAACACTGCCAGAACCATTCTCATGCTTCGTCATATTGGCTGATATTTCCCAAGCTACTGCAGCTAGATGGAGGGAATTCAGACCTGCAACAGAGACCCTGCATGCGTACCAAATCAGGTATAGCTGGGGTCACCCCACAAAACTCCTGGTGACTTATCAGGATAAAATTATCCCCATAATGACACCAAAGGATGGCATCAGATACCTTGCACAGTGGGGATTCAAAGCAACCACTCCTCTGACAACTTCAAGGAAACCACCTGCCCAACATCTCACAAAAGCATGGCAGACAGTTCCATCTACCCTCCTTAAATCCCCTGATGGATGGATAAACTCCTCCTCACTTTCATCAAAAGAAAGAGGTAAAGGTGACTCGTGACTCCTAGGTTTGTGGTGTTTAATCCTCACCCCGTCTGAGGAGTAAGCTAAGCATACTCAATTTTGTTCTTCCTTCCTACAGGAAAACCAGCTGTATTTTAATGTTATGGTTACTGTATTATTCACATAGCCTTTTTTGTGACGTTACCTTTTAAGTTCATTTGTATATTTACTCTGAGGTACCGAACTACACCAGTTTGCTTCACAATTTTGTCTGCATTCTATATTAGCTCCCCAATAGACATCTCCAAGCACTACCAGTCAAAACCATGGTGAAAATTACCTCAAAAAATGCTAAAGGCCTTAACAAGCCGTACAAGTGTTCTGCACTATGGAAGGAAGTCACAAGTCTTCACGCAGACATATTATGCGTTCAGGAGATGCATTTTAAACAGTCTAAGCCTCCTCTAATAAGACCCATAAACAAACATCTTCCCTACCCTCCTTTATCACCAATGAACATCTTTTTGATACCTGGAGATGTCTACATGGGAATGAGAGGGATTACACATTCTTCTCTAAACCACAACAATCCTACTCACGGATTGATTTGTTCCTTGTAGATAAACTCACACTACAACACGTCACCAAAACAGAGATTGACTCTATCAAATGGTCAGACCATGCCCCCACCTCTCTTGAGATTTTAGATTCTCCATTCAAAAAGAAGATCTCTTTGGCGCCTAAACGCATCGATTCTTACCAACCCTAGATACAAGAAACAAATCAAACAAGAATTGCTATCTTTCTTCCAGTTAAACTAGAGGGGAGATACAGATAAATGTATACTATGGAATACACATAAAGCTGTTATGAGGGGCATGCTGATTAAACTGGGTGCGGTCAAGAAAAGGAGGAAAGCCAAAGAAATTTCAGATCTATTGGCCCAGATCCACACTCTAGAACAACAACATAAATTGACAATAGGCCCGGCCATGGCTCAAACACTCAACAAATTGCACCAAACCTTTGCTGATTGCCTTCTCAGACAGCATGAATATGCACTTAAAAAGTCTAAACTAATTTTTTACACACAGGCTAATAAGGCGGGCACACTGCTAGCCAGGCAAATTAAGCAATCCCTGAGGAAACCTAACATTACCTCCCTTAACCACTTCAGCCCCGGAAGAATTTCCCACTTTAGGACCAGAGCACTTTTTGCGATTCGGCGCTGCGTCGCTTAAACTGACAATTGCGCGGTCGTGCGACGTTGTACCCAAACAAAATTTGCGTCCTTTTTTTCCCACAAATAGAGCTTTCTTTTGGTGGTATTTGATCGCCTCTGCGTCATTTCTGATCGCCGCTATAAAGAAAAGAAGAGCGACCATTTTGAAAAAAAAAACAAATTTCTTACTTTTTGCTAAAATTCAAATCCAAAAAAAATATATAAAAAAACATTTTTTTTCACCGTTTTTGGCCGATTTATATAATTCCTCATATTTGCGATAAAAAAAATTGCAATCGGCGTTTATTGATTGGTTTGCGCAAAAGTGGCCGCGTTTACGGATGGTGAGAATTCATTTCTGGGGTTTTTATTTATTTTTAATTTTTTACTAGTAATGCGGGCGATCTGCGATTTTTAGCGGTAATGCGATATTGGGGCGGACATGTCGGAACATTTTGACACTTTTTTGGGACCAATGACATTTATTCAGCAATCAGAAATTTAAATGTCCACTGATTACTGTATAAATGTCATTGGCAATGAAGGGGTTAACCTGCAGGGGGCAGTGAAGGGGTTAATCGTGTTCCCTGGGTGTGTTCTTACTGTGGGGGGGTTGGGCTAACATGGGCATGAGAGATCTAACTGATCCCAGTGACAGGGATCAGTAGATCTCTCATGCCCCACTGACAGGGCGGGGAACCGCCGTGTTTACATCGGCGGTTCCCCGTTCTTTCTCTGTAGCCGCTCATCGCGGCTCGCCGGCGGACAACGGGTCAACTCACCAGGAGTGCGGC
>BLSH010194552.1:381508-398892 GCA_018402905.1 Glandirana rugosa
GGTCGAGAAGAAGGGTAAAGTTTTCTTTACCCTCAAATTTCAGAGAGCCTTCCCGGTCGTCCTCCAACATACAGACCCTTTACCACACTGCACACCCACTAAATAGGAGTGTG
Source organism: Glandirana rugosa (assembly GCA_018402905.1). NCBI lineage: Eukaryota > Metazoa > Chordata > Amphibia > Anura > Ranidae > Glandirana > Glandirana rugosa. The sequence goes on from BLSH010194552.1 coordinate 381,622, forward strand.
TACTCAAGTTTCCTCCATTCAACAGACGTCATCCTGCAACCGCTCCCGTTCCTGGGATCTATCACACGGTCGACCTGGAAAACGGTTTTGCTCTCTAACAAGTTGGTCACCAGAAGGTAATACGCGACAGACCACTCGGTCCTTGGCAACTCCTACTTCACGGACCGGACCCTGTACAACCAGAGAGAATTCCGGGTGGCACGAATCCATAATATCCTCCTTAAGAGAGACCAACATGTCCCAGGCCAGGCACTTCATCCTCAACGGTTCCTGGCTCACCAGACAGCGCATAATGGAAGACCACTGGTTGAACAATCTCTCGTTTTGGCAAAAGGTCCAGCTGGCACACTATCTAGGGTCCTTGCCCTCGCCAACGTCCTACTGCAGACAACTTACCTCCTTTGAACTCATGTGTGAGGATAAATCACCCACACGTCACACCATTTCCCAGACATACAACCTCCTGCTGGCCCTTCCGAGAGACTTTAAACTCCCATTTCTTTTGAAATGGGAAGAAGAGCTGGACATTGTTCTTTCCGACAAACAGACGGACAGAGTTCTCCGATTCGCCCATAAAACCTCCGTGTGTTCTACTCACCAGGAAGCGAATTACAAGATACTGACACGTTGGTATCATACACCAGTAAAGCTTCATCAGATGTTTCCGCAGTACCCTGACACTTGTTGGAGATGCGGGGAGGAACCGGGATCTATGCTTCATGTTTTCTGGTCTTGCAAGCTACTTCAGCCCTATTGGACCGAGGTCCTCAGAATCACCCAAAAATTTACGGACCATGAATTAACCCTTGATCCCGCCCTGTTCCTGATACATCATCATCAATTTCCAAGTAAGTCATATAGGAAGTCGATCCCTCCTTGATCATGGCAGCTAGGAGTTGTATCCCCCAACTATGGAAACAGACGCGGACTCCTTCAATTGCTATGTGGCTAGGGAAGGTGTCGGAGGTAAATAGAATGGAAGACCTGATGTCTACGGAGAAAGGTACCCGGGAGCGCTTCCTTAAAAAATGGCACTATTGGCACGAGTTTGTCTATTCAGACGAATACAGAGACCTACTTGGCTAAGTCCTTTTGTAGTTATTCAAAGTGAGCACTGCGGCGGAGGCCATGAGTCGGGGGTGCGACGGGGGCTTGGCTCTCTCTTCAGTTATCCTACCCCTTCTCTTTTCTCTTTCCGCCCCCCTATACCGCCTGATCCTCTCCCCCTCACCCCCCCCCTTTTTTTTTTTTTTTCCTTTGTCTCGGGGGTTTTGTCTCCCATTTCCCCTTTTTTTTTTCCCGTTTTTGAAACCGTGAAGTTCTATAATAATACCAGCATACGGAGGGCAGTATCCCTTTATATACTTAAATAAGATGGGTGTTGATGAAACAGATCACATTTTCCTTGAAACATTCTAGATGACCTGCTACTGTTAGTCTATTCATGATGCAAGTGTTTGTATACCATCTTCTGTGAGAGCTGTGGTTTTACTGTATCCCTGTGTGCTGGAAATAAATAAAGTATTGAAAAAAAAAAACCGGGACAAACTGAACTACTGTTCTGCAAACATCTGGAAACTGTGTGTGAGACTTTAACTAAAACCGGGACAAACTGTTCTGCAAACATCTGGAAACTGTGTGTAACACTTTAACTAAAACCGGGACAAACTGAACTACTGTTCTGCAAACATCTGGAAACTGTGTGTGACACTTTAACCACTTGCCGACCGTCAATCGGCAATTGACGGCGGCAAAGTGGCTCTGTAACGCGGATCGCCGTCATATGACGGCGGCCCCGTGATCGCGCCCTGCAAACATCTGGAAACTGTGTGTGGCACTTTAACTAAAACTGGGACAAACTGTTCTGCAAACATCTGGAAACTGTGTGTGTAACTACAGCAGAGAGAAGAACAGGGATATGGTTTCGCTCTGCTATCATCTAAAAACTCTATGTGAAACTATAGTTTCCAGATGTTTGCAGAACAGTAGTTCAGTTTTCCCGGTTTTAGTTAAAGTGTCACACACAGTTTCCAGATGTTTGCAGAACAGTAGTTCAGTTTGTCCCGCTTTTAGTAAAAGTGTCACACACAGTTTCCCGATGTTTGCAGAACAGTAGTTTAGTTTGTCTCGGTTTTAGTTAAAGTGTCACACACAGTTTCCAGATGTTTGCAGAACAGTAGTTCAGTTTGTCCCGGTTTTAGTTAAAGTGTCACACACACTTTCCAGATGTTTGCAGAACAGTAGTTCAGTTTGTCCCGGTCTTAGTTAAAGTGTTACACACAGTTTCCAGATGTTTGCAGAACAGTAGTATGGTTTATCCTGGTTTTAGTTAAAGTGTTACACACAGTTTCCAGATGTTTGCAGAACAGTGATATGGGTTCTCCCGGCTTATTTATACTTTTTTGACACAGTTTGAAGATGATTTTAGAACAGTTATATGGCTTCTACCGTTAATTAATACTTTTCAGACACAGTTTTAAGATGGTCCACATCCACCTCCATTTTTGATTTTTTTATGAAATTATTTTTTTAAAAATGCTTTTAGCTATTTCCCTGTCCCCATTTCTTTGTAGGGCACTTGGTCCTGTCCCCATTTCTTTGTAGGGCACTTGTCCCACCCTTACTCCCATTTCCTTCCTTTTGCAGACCTCTAGGACTTTCCAGGACTTTTTTACTGCCATTTTTGTGTCTAAAAGTTCGTGTCCCCATTGATTTCAATGGGGTTCGAGGTCCGGGACAAAGTTCGGGTTCTGTCCGGACCCGAACCCGGACTTTGTCCCAAAGTTCGGCTGAACCAGCAGAACCCGGACTTCCAGAAGTTCGCTCAACTCTAACCACCACCCATCTCCCACCTGAACTCTACTTTGTATTTAAACTTAACAATGTCCAACCATAGGCCCAACTTCAAACCACCTAATGTGTGTATTTCCTCTGTGTATTTCGTTCTCCTCCCACACTAAAGACATTCTGGCAGGCTAACTGGCTCTTCTCTACACTGACCCCAATATGTGTGTACAAATTACCCACACCCAATGTGTCATTATACTCTACATGCCAGTTCAACACCCAAGCAATCGGGGAGAATCAAGGAAAACTAAACCTGGGAACCTATTTCATTTCATAATCAAGTTATCAAACGTGGTGGCCAAAGGATCACTAAGTGTCACATATAACAATGTATATATCAGAATTACAGCACCTTAATTTTGAAGGACTTGGTTTAAAATTTGCAACCATTGTCCTAATCATGATTAAGTCTAATTGAGTGGACATAAAATTACTTTTTCCATAATACTGTAAATTACATGATTAGCTTGAATTCAAACAGTCATTCTTATAGAAAAATATACTTCAACTCAAACACCAGTTGTCACCCGTTCTATTCCTGTAGGTGCACATCCTGTGGATTCTGTTCTTTTTTCCCACACACCAACAGTGGCTCTGTATTACATGCCACTGCAATGATTATGGCAGAATCTATTAAACTAGATCCTGCTAAAAAATAAAGCTAAATACACACTGGAAGGGACTGTAGAGGAAGATAAACATATTATGTTTAGGTATTCTTATACCCTTCAACCCATTAGAAATATGTTTCAAATTCAACTTAATCAGAAGGGAAAAAACTTGAATACCCATCATGCAGCATCAAAATTATTAGCTGCTCTGTTTACAATCAGTTCTAATAAAACTGTCATTACATTCACATAAACAAAATATCAACAATTAAGACGATGCAAGTTGTCAATGTATGTTGTAATCTTCATCTTTAGTTCTTGGACATCAAACCATATCAGACAGGTGAATGCTGTAAGGCAGTTCAAATGCCAATAGGTTGAGTCATGCATGGTAACCAGGATATTAGAGGCTATAATAGATATTTGTGAGGCCAACCTTAATAAGGAATATTAAATATGCAATTTCCCCAACAGATACACCCAGCCGCCCACCCCGTGGACGCCATGGTGTGCCCTCACAGAGTTTCCCATGATCCTGACATGGCACGCGGTAGGCACTGCAAACATTGCAGAGAGAGAGAAGGACACTGGTAGCTGATGGCCTAAGCCCACTCCCTGAGTGTCAGCTATCCCACCTAACAGGGCACCTATCTCTTCCCCTTCAGGTGTACTGTCTCTAGCCATTCTGATTTCACCTGTATCCTCACAGGCCATATCAGGTGACACCTTCAACCCATGCCTCTTAGGTTGACTGTACACAATAAGCAGCAGTTTAACCCTTCCAGTCTCCAGGCCCCCTAATGGCAGACCTGTCAAACCCATCTGTTTATTGTCCTTTTCAGGCTTTTGTTTATTTTTCTCAGCAGGGAAGCTAACCGCTAGCCTCTTGAATGCTGCAAGGCTTGTGTGTGTCAGCAGTGCTAGCTTTGCCGTAGAACTACAAGGATCAGCCAGCCCTCCAGTGACACACACAGACCGTGGCTGGGAGGCACAATCCTCTGGATCAGAGCACAGAAATGGACCATCTGGGCCACTCCTCTGCTCTGCAGCCAGAGACAGTGTCAACTGCCCCCTTTCAGCATTGTGGGTGACCTTCAGCAAAGGCATAACATTATTACATTCAGTAATGGCATTCTTATCATCAACTACACATGCATCTGATATTGGCACCTGTAGGGGGACTTCCTCTCCTTGCTTAGCCAAAGGAGAACCCTGCACCTCAACTCCACCCTCCCCCTCTCTCTGTTCATCCATAGGTTTCCCAGATATTGCCCCAACATCTGTAAATAGTACCTTGGTAGGTCCAGAGGGTTCCGTGGGAGCATCCTGGGTGCTCTTAGCAGAGGTATAGTATGAAACAAGGGTACCTAAATCAGCACCCAACAGGACGCCTGTGGGGATCTCGTCCAAGACTCCCACCTCTCTCATTTCACTCACAGCACCTTAATCAATAAAAACATAGGCACAGGGTACTTGTGAGGGGGTACACCCAAAGTCGGTGAGGGTAAAAAACTTCCCAGGGATGATGTCCCTTCTTTCTATCACTTCGGGTTGGACCAAAGTGACTTCAGCTCCTGTGTCCCGGAAACCAGTTACAATCCGGTTGCTCACGGTGTTTTGCTGCAAGTTGGCGGTGGTTACCCAAGCTTTCTTATGGATGAACAGCACTGAAGAAGAGGTGCTGGCCGGCTTGCCAGGTGATGTCATCTGCTCAGGTCACTGTGTTCAAAGATGGCCAGGCTTGCCACAGGAGTAACACCTGCGGTTGTCAGTCAGGGAGGGCTTGGCACCAGGAACTGCAGGTTCAGACCACTGAGAAACTTGGTTGGCAGGCAGAGGAGGGGTTGCCACGTGTGATTTTCCCCCTTTCCAGACATTCAGTGGGGCCTTGCGATGGTCTGATACCCAAGTGCTGATGAAGGTATCTTCCAGTTCTGCTGCGGCTTTAGCAGAACCGGGCTTCCGTTCTAACACAAACTCTCTGATGTCTGGAGGACAGATGTGCAAAAGCTGATCTTCAATCATGAGATCTTCCAGGGACTCAAAAGAATTGGCTTTCAAGCCCCTAGTCCACTGTTGTAAGGTGGTACGTAAATGGCTTATCACATCCATATAGGAGTCCCCAGTCCTAAACAATTCCGGTACACTTCCAGGGTTAATTGATATTATTGAATGATCACAGCCTTGATTGCTTTGTAGTTTTCCTACTGCTCCACTGGCAGGTCGACATATGCATCCAGGGCCTTGCCTCGTAGCCCTGGCATCAGGTACCGGGTCCACTGTGGGGGGGGACAAATGGTACTGACGGCAAGTTTTTTTCAAACTACCTTAGATACACATCAATGTCACTGTCCTTTTCCATGACTAGAAATTTGGAGGCTGGGCTCGCAGGCAGAGAGGTGTCCCTGTGCTTTAGGGATCCGAGGTTCTGAGCCAGCCATTGCTGCTGGAGTTTCACTATCTCCAGTTCATGCTGACGATCGGCCTCCGTCTGCACTGCATCTCTCTCTCAGGCTGGCGCTCCTCTCTCTCAGCCACAGCCTGGCATTCCTCTCTCTCAGCCTGGCGTTATGCAGCCTCTCTCTCAGCCACAGCCTGACGTTCCAATAACTGCAGGTACATCACAGGATCCATTTCTCTGATGTGCTGTAGCATTTCCTGGAGAGTCTATACTGGTTGCAAGCAATCAGGGACTGGCCTGCTCCTGCTGTGGCCTAGACAGGACAATCAGTGGTAACCCATGTCAGTCTCTGTGTGCCTATCCTGTGAAGACGTTGAGTCTGAACCACTGGGCTCTGGAGTATTGGGAACCCCTTCAGCTTCAAGTTCCCTTGAGTTCTAGTCTGCTTGGATATCGTACTCCTGTAGGGCCTGTATCATGTATCCATGAGTTTTGTTACTGACTTCAAGGCCTCTTGCTGTACACTCAGCAGTCAGGTCATCTCTGCTCATCTTTTTATACCCTGACAACCCAGACATTTTGCAAAATAAATATGCACCAACTTGTCTCTAAGGACTGTTTCCACAAAGGTTACAATCTTTCAGTGCAGAGCTAATTCCTAACAATGCACTGAAGGCTCTTAAGGCAAAACTATCCCATTGCTGCCACCAATATGTAACGAATATGGGTATCAGATCCCTGCCCTCCTCACTAACTCGTGACAGAGGACCACCCAATCTCACACCGCGATTGTCACTAACGCAACAATACCACTCTCAGATGCTTCCAGCACAAAGATTTTCCAGCCTGCGGGACCACCATCTAGGTGCCAGCTGCCTGAGAGTGATTGTTTCTGGGCTAATTCAAGCAATTAACCCTTTCACTGCCACCACCTCTGGATACCGACCAGAAGACCTGGATCTTAGCAATACCACTTATGATTTTAGAATAATCACCTGTAACACACACTGTCACCACATAGAGGAATATTCAGATGATTAATCCTAAACAGTAGCACCCTTCAAAGGGTCAGGTTTGTTATAGCTTGCATTAAGAGCTTTAGGGACAAGATTAAAACTTTTCAGAATATGGTTTAATAATGAAAAGGTCAAAATTGGTGCAGATAAAATATTTACAGAAAAAATGGTGTTACAAAGCAATGGAGACATAATATACAGCAGGAAAGAGATAAGGCAGAATGGAATGGTAGAAAGATACTTGCAGTAAATGTCCGTTATTGATCAGAGATTTGTCAATGAGTGCACAGTTTCTCAGATGTTCGTTCTTTGATGGTAAAATGAGAACTGAGAACTGTCCGGTCTATTCCCTTTTCTCTGAAAAAGTCAAAATTGGTGCAGATAAAATATTTACAGAAAATGTGAACAAATGGAGGTTGCGCCCCCCCTCACCACAGTTTGCTCCCTGTCAGAGTGGCCGAGGGCGTAGCGCAACTTCACACTTTGCATCCCACCTTGTATTTTATCTGTTTGTACTCAACAAAACATTGTACATCTTACTTATGATCCCCTGATAGCAACAAACTGTTGACGTGTATGATAAATCATCTTACTGTAACTCACTGTTGTTACTTTCTCCACGAAAACCTAATAAAAACCAAAGTTAAAAAAAATAATTATGAAAAATGGCGTTACAAAGCAATAAAGACAACATTTACAGCAACAAAGAGATAAGGCAGAATGGAAGGGGAGAAAGATACTTGCAGTAAATGTCTGTGATTGATCAGAGATTTGTCGATGAGTCCCCAGGTTCTCAGATTCGTTCTTTGATGGTAAAGTGAGAACTGAGAACTGTCTGGTCTATTCCCTTTTTCTCTGGAAGCAAAGGGGTGGGGCCATATGCCCCTGACCACTCACATGGGTAAGGAGGGTCCGTGGACTGTCCGGGACATACCGTGGAATAACAACCCTCTCTGATATGCAATTTTCTGTATCAATATCATATCTGAGAATGTGATCACGGTGCAGCCCCAACACTAAGGGATTCTAACTCAGCATGAAAGTTGCATTAAAATGAGTCCAAACATGACAGGTTTTTCAATATTCCATTACTCTGGGAGGGAAAGAAACTGTCAGGGGTTTCCCATATGATCGAACTCATAGATGTTTGGATTCAATTTGTTCAGGGTAAAATTCCACATTCAGCTATGTATTTTTTATTAAGATATCACGTTCCTGTCTGGAGTTATGAAACATGGGTGAATTCCTAAGCTTTAAATTGATTAGGGGTCTTTGAAAAGGTCACAGCTGCCTGAATGCTTCTTTTTTATGACACTCATTATCTCAAGGCATTCTGTGCTATCTTCTTAATGAATATGGTTTATGGTGTTATGATAAGGCCTGCAAGTAACCCCAGGCCCCTTTTGTGATTTGTAAGATGAACCAGGCATTCCTGTCCTGAAGGGAGGGGGGAACGTGAGGTATTGGCAGTATGTGTCTTCTCAGGCCAAAACCGCCATGGCGGACGTTTCATCAAAATGGTTGCCAGCGTTTCATGTGTCCAGCAAGTGATATCATTATTCCTTACACCACAAGTATTAGCTCATATATGTGGTGGTACTGCCCAAAGATCCTTACATTCTGGAAATATGTCTTTGTATTGATTTCTTCTGCCACTACGATGAATCACCCTCCGACCCCAGCTACTGCTCTTTTTGGTATTGATTTGGACAAATAGCCAAGCAAGACTCATGTTTTTATTACCCATGTCTTAGTAGTTGCCAGGAGGGCCCTGGCCAATGCATGGAAATCAGAATGTACTCCCTCCCTCCACACAGTTATAAACTTCCTAAATACGCACGCTACCTTCAAAAAATGTTTTCACAAATTCAGGATAAAATCTCCTTATTTCAGGTCAACTGGGTACTCTGGATTAAAGATGATAGAAACACTCTTGGGCCTTGTTAATGCTTCTTATACTCTCTCTTGTTCTCTTTAGTTATATCATTCTGTTTGAAACTTATTGGGGGGCAAAACTCCTCACTGTTCTTAAACAAGATGCAGATTTACATATAAGTTATGTGGTACCAGTGATTAATAAAGCTATTTTACAAGCATTTTCTTTCTCTACATCCATAGCATCCTTTACCCCGCCTCCCCCTACTTTCTCTTCTGACTAATGTAATGCCTCCCTTTGCTAGATCCAATCTCCTGTTGGTGACTGATAGCGTTATTTATATTGAGCTATGTTTCTTCTGTTGTATTTTGTACAAAAATCTTTTAATAAGGGTTTCAAATAATAAAAAAAAATGAGGGCCTCAGAATTATGCTAAATATCCATTGTGTACTAAGTATTGAGATCTCTAGCAATCCCAAATGGATTCTGCGAAAGGTGTATTATGTTCTGATTAAAATAATGAGTGGGATATATAAAGAAATATCATATACTAGAACAACTAGTGGTGTCAAAATGATGAGAAAGGAGAGCCCAGTTGTCAGGGAAATGGCTGAAGAAAGACTGGCAATCCCGCCCATGACAATCATGGCCGCCACACAGTGTGACTGATGTGGGCACTACTTCAAGCCTGCTGTTGGAGCCACCCCTTGCTGGATTATGGTCAGCTTCTCAGTGTTTCCTATGCTCCTGTGTTTTCATGATTCCTATCCCCATTACCGAACCCAGCTTGTTCTGACTTCTGCTTCTGATTCTCTCCTGATTATCCCTAGGCTTGCCCCACCAACTATGCTCTTGTCTTCTCCTTCATCTGTACTTCACATCTGGTACTTATGGACTGATCTCATTTGTTTGACTCCTGGCTTGTCTGTATCTTCTGCTCCCGGTTTGCCCTATTGGAGATGCCTACTTTAACCGAGCGCTTAGTGACCCTACGGATCATCCAAGTAGCTCCCAGGTCTCTCCAAGTGACCGGCTCATCACCAGCAACATCTGGCAAACTGTGCACCTTTGGACACTGCTCTTCCTGTATCACTCCCAGGAAAGCACTGCACTTAGCAGCAAGGGGCGCCCTCTCCATGATCGGCCTCTTCCCTGGACTCTGACAGTATAATCCAGCCAAGATGTCAGAGGCCAATGGAGGTGCGTCCCCTTTAGAGGCACTGTGCCAGCAAGTCTTTGCCCTCACAAAGGCAGTGCAACGGTTGCAGGAAGACTAATTACAGCTGGAAGGGCATCCAAAGCACTTGGGAGCACCACCTGCCCAGTTGAATCAAGGATCACCCTCTGCTGGCACTGCAGCAGCTGCTTCTGCACTGTAGCGCACCACCTCCACCCATACAGTAGTGGTTCCACCACCCAAAACCTGGGTAGTAACCCCTGAGCACTTCTTCGGGGATCGGAAAAAGTTCCGCTCTTTTAAGAAATGCCTGCCTACTGTACCTGGCCCTGCAACCACACACATTCTCCCTCAAGACTGTCAAGGTAGGATTCATGATATCGCTCTTGTCTGAGGAACCCAAGGCTTGGGCCCATGACCTGCTAGAACAAAATTGCCCCGTCATTAATTCCCTGGATGCTTTGGTTGAGGCCATGGCAAAATTGTACGATGATCCACAGTGGGTGGCCACTGAAGAAACCATCCTACACACCCTACAGCAAGGGCAGCGGCTGGTGGAGGAATACACGGTGGGCTTCCATAAGTGGTCCACAGATACGGGCTGGAATCAAGCAGCTTTGAGGTATCGGTAGCATCAGATACCATGGGAGTCACTCAACAATGAGCTAGCATGAGTGGAGACTCCTGCCACCTTAAAGGTCTCATTCAGCTGGCCATCCAGCTCGACAGACACCTGTGGGAACGATGGTCTGAGAAGGCCCAGGAGTATAGGCCTACTGGATGCTACCAAAGGTCGTTCCTCCTTCGGTGTCAATGCCCAACACTTCAGCCCCGGTGGAGTCAGAGCCCATGCAAATTGGCCTGGTCTACTCAGCCATGTCTACCAAGGAGAGGTTCTGGTGTAGGCAGGCCAACCTCTGTCTATGCTGTGGGGGCATTTTCTCCACAACTGCCCCATCCAACCCAGTAAGCCATCTCCATCACCTTTGTTCTCTCCCAAGTGGCTGCAACCTCACCTTCTCATTTTGTTCTCCCTGTTTCTCTGCAGGTGGCGGATGAGGTGATCCAACTTCCAGCAATAACTGACTCGGGGGTTTGCAGCTGATTCCTAGACCACGCGCTTGCGGCAAAACTTCCCCCTTCTGCATAAAAAAAAACACAACACCTTACCATTCGCCTGCCTGATGGTTCCATACCCTGTTCCAGACTCCTTACCCAAGCAACCACTCCTCTCCTCATTTCCACCGAGTCGGGCCACCAGGAATTTTTCAGATTTCACATCCTGAACCCTCCCATATTTCTAGTCACTTTGAGCATCCCATAGCTGCAGGTACATAACTCTCATATTGACTGGTCTAGCAGGGAGGTTCTTCTTCATACTGCCAGCAGCATTGCCTTGTCACCATGCACCCGGATCCCTCCAGCTGCCTGACTCTCTAACCCAACACCCACCAAGAGGGTCCAGCAGTTTACCAAGAGTTCTTGGAGGTCTTTGACCCAAAGAATGTTGATGTACTTGACATCGGCCATATGACTGTCCCATCAAGCTCTTACCTGGCTTGGAAATACCATTCGGACACATATTCCCCCTCTCAGAAAAGGAGCTTGAGGCCTTGCGGCTGTACCTAGACAACAACTTGAAGAAGGGTTTCATTTGTCCTTCTACCTCTCTTGCGGCGCTGGCATATTCTTAGTCGAAAAAAGGACCTGTCCCTCAGGCCTTGCATAGACTACAGGGAACTTAATAAAATTACAATTAAAACCGCTGCCCACTCCTGCTATTCCCTGAACTTTTCCAAAGTTTTCGTCACAGTCTTTACCAAATGAAACTTACAAAGGGACTACAATTTTATCCACATCTGAGAAGGCGATGAATGGAAATCGCCGTTCCGAACACGGTTCAAGCCACTTCAAGTACCCGGTCATGCCCTTTGGTTTCTACAATGCACCTGCCACCTTCCAGAACCTGGTGAATGACATTTTCTGAGAATTCCTGGACCACTTCATTGTTGTCTACATAGATGATATCCTTTTTTTTTAGCTACCCTGGAGCTCCATAGGTCTCATGTAAAGAAGGTGCTAGGCACTCTTAGGAGGCATGGTCTATATGCAAAGGCCGAAAAGTGTGAGTTCGAGAAGGAATCAATCCAGTTTCTAGTCCTCATTATTTCTACCAAGGGGATTTCTACGGACCCCCAAAAGTTCAAAGCTATTGTGCACTGACCAGCACCAGTGGATAAGAGGGGCGTGCAGAGGTTTGTTGGCTTCACCAATTTCTATAGGAAATTTATTAAAGACTTTTTCACCATCATCACACCCATCACTCAAATGATCCCTTGCATACTCGCTTCCAATGGTCCTCTGAGGCACAGACCACCTTCAATACCCTGAAGTCCCAGTTCACCTCTGCTCCAATCCTTCAATACCCTGATCCTGCACTACCTTATGTTTTGGAGGTGGATGCCTCAGAAATAGCCACAGGAGTCATTTTATCACAATGCCAGGGGCCCAAGCCACTACTTCACCCCATTGCCTTCTCTTCTCGTAAGATGAACCTTCCGGAAAGAAATTATGACCAAGGGGATTAGGAGCTTTTTTTCACAAAGACAGTTCTGGAAGAATGGAGGTACCTTCTGGAGGGAGCCAATCACCCCATTATGATCCATACGGATCACAAGAATCTGGAATACCTCCGGTCCACATAATGGTTGAGAGAGACCCCTGTTCTTTTCTCGCTTCCAGTTTCACATCACCTACCGGCCAGGATCTAAAAATGGTAAAGCTGATGCCCTCTCCTGTATGTTCCCTGATACCCCGGAGGAAGCAACACCCGACACTATTCTGCCAAAACAGAATTTCACATTGCTTCGGCAGGATCTCCAGTTTACAACTGAGAAAGCCTCAGCCCAATGCACGGAGGCAGAGACTTCCATACTCAGGAGCCAGGAGGGGTTCGTATGGCACCAACACAAGATCTTTGTCCCAATACTTTTCACGACCACCAATGAGACAGTCACTTCAGAGTAACAAAAACCACTGAACTCATTTCACGGTCCTTCTGGTGGCCTACATTTAAAGTGGACTGCAAACAATATGTGCGCTCCTGCGCGGTCTGTCAACGCAACAAGGGGGCCAATGCCAAAGCCTGGGGCCTGTTAAAACCACTACCAGTGCCAGAGCAACCATGGAAAGAAATCTCCATGGATTGCATTGTCAATCTACCCCCTCAAAAGGATATACAACCATCTTTGGGGTGGTAGACCACCTGTCCAAGATGGAGCACTTCCTGCCCATGATGGGCATACCTACCTCTAAGGAAACAGTGGATATCTTCATCAGGGAGATCTTTAGATTACATGGTCTCCCTGTTAGCAAAATCCTGGACAGGGAAGTGCAATTCACATCCAAGTTCTGGAAGGGTCTCTACAAGAGCTTGGTTATTGATGTGCGACTATCCTCGGCTTATCACCCACAGAGTAATAGGCAAATGGAAAGAACAAATCAAACTTTGGAACAATATTTAAGATGCTTCTGTTCCCTCTTCTAGAATGACTGTCTTTCCCTGATCCTGTGTGCTAAGTTTGCCTACAACAACTCGGTACATGCCCCAACCAACCAATCTACCTTCTGGGCAAATTACAGCTTCCACCCATGTGCTCTTCCCAACACCATTCCTGAAACCTCAATACCCGCAGCTCAAGACCAGCTATCCGTTCACCAGCCCAACTTCCAAACCCTCTGGGAAATGATGCAAAAGGCCCAGGAAGATGCCAAGAGACATTATGACCGGAAGAGAAGGGGCAGCCTAGACCTCAAAGTAGGAGACAAGGTCTAGCTTTCTTCCATCAACCTTCAGTTGCCCTGTCTTTATAGGAAGCTGGGGCCAAAACTCATTGGCCCATTCAAGATCAAGAGGGTAATCAACCCTGCAGCCTTCGAATTGGCCCTACCGGAATCCTATAAAATTCACCCAGTATTCCATGTTTTATTGCTCAAGCCAGTCGTGCCCAGCCCCTTCCCAGGGAGGAGCTGCCTCTACCAGTCCTAATAGGCGGTGAACCAGAATTCGAAGTGGAGGTAATTTTGGACTGCTGAAAGAGAGGAAGGCATGCTCAGTTTCTCATTAAGTGGAAAGGGTACCCATCAGGGGAGAATTCCTGGGAGCCTGCAAGTAACCTACATGCCCCTAACCTCTTGCAGAGTTTCTGTACCAGGTATCCTGAAATATGGTCTCACCTGGGCTGGATTATCATCACTTTCTCAGTGTTTCCTGTGCTCCTGTGTTTTCGTGATTCTGATCTCGGTTACCAAACCCGACTTGTTCTGACTTCTGCTTCTGAACCTCTCCTGATTAACCCTTAGCTTGCCCCACCGACTACGCTCTTGTCTGCTCCCTCATCTGTACTTGGCATCTGGTACTTATAGACTGATCTCATGTGTATGACTCCTGGCTCGTCTGTACCTTCTGCTCCCGGTTTGCCCTACTGGAGATACCTACCTGAACTGAGTGCTCAGTGACCCTATGGATCATCCCATTAGCTCCCAGTTCACACCAAGTGACCGGCTCATCACCAGCAACTACTGAAAAACCATGCATCTTTGGGCACTGCTCTCCCTGTATTACTACCAGGGAATCACTGCCCTTAGCCGCAAGGGGCGCCCTCTCCACAATCGGCCTTTTCCGTGAACTCTGACACCAGTACAAAAATTAGGAGATCCTGTTTTACCAAATTTAAAAAGTCATAGTGTCAGTCTGCAAGTGTAAGAAAGGGTGACACCAGATGTGGTGCATGATGCAATAAGTAAGCCCTAAAGAAAAAGTGAATAAGCCTCATATCAGGAGCCAGGAGAAAATGAAATAAGCCAAAAAATGTGAATTAAGGTACGTATATATTGAAAGACTTGGTAGCAATCACTCCAGTAATGGGTGACCCAAGAACAATGAACAGAGTAGACCGAATGTATTACCTTGTGTTGTGTGTAGCCATGGTCCACAGTACCAAAAAACCCAGCAGAAAAAAAAGGCACAAAGGGAAAGAAAACCATGTGAGTGTGTCATCCTTGATAGATGGTATAGATACCATCAGTGTGGCCATGGGTGACTCCCAGCGCCACACCAGCGTGCATAATGAAGGGAGACATCACACCTCAGTGATGCAATTTGCACAGGCATTGGCATCAAAACTCCCTCGTGAAGTGAATGCCAGCATAGAAACCAACAGACTGGTGTCATGACATTTTATACCTGATTATTTCAGCTTTTCATTCATGTATACTGTATATATGAAATAGTGACACTACCAAAATGAATTAGAGATAGTTATTCAATATCCATTTGTGGCTATGCATCTCATTTAAAGTACCAACCCGTTTGCATGCAGTCACACTGCCTCTGCATCTTCCAGAATCCTTACCCTTGCTCACCTGTTTAGTCGCCTATACTGTTCTGCTAGATCCAGAGTTATAAAGTCCCTACCCAATGTTTGTCACAACTCTTTGATATCCATAGAGCATATTGAATGGCCCATACATTTTATAAATGGCATTGTGCAGAGAACCCAGGCTGCCCTAGATGCGGAGATTCTCCTGCTGATCATTTACATATGTTCTGGAAATGCCTCAAATGGGCGTGTTATTGGAATAGAATAGTTAATGTCATTCATTTCAAGTGTCTCTACATAATGATCCTTTGACCTGCATTTTAGGGTTTTGGGAGGAAGAATTACATAGGCCCCATGCCCGGTTTGCCATCCCTTGACTCTTGTGTTTGGCACGTAAGTGTGTTTTGTTTAAATAGATTGTGCCAATGCCTCCTACATTTGAGGAATGGTGAATGCAGGATAATTCTACCCTGCTTAAAGAGAGGCATATCTTGAAGCAACGTGGTACTCCATTTAAGTTTAACAAATTATGGGACCCTTGGTTACAGGTTACAGGATTGGTCCCTTTAGCTCTTGTATATCTACAGATTTTACATTGCTAATTGTTCTGCTAAGGTCACATTCAAACAGACAAGGTCTGAATTGATATGATGACAGATAAGGTCAGCTGTTCTACATGGTGAATTGGCATGATTGCAGTGTGATTTTAGCAGTAAAATGGTTCATAGTTTTTTTTTAGTGGTTTGTTTTTTAGCCATATATTTGTTATTTCTCATCACAGTATTGGCTATGAAAAGTAAGAGTGCTTTTCTTGGTATTTAATACTCACCTGATTTAAAAATCTTCAGATGCTTCATTGTTCTTCTCTGATACCAGTTTTTACTTTGTCATTCTTATGGAAGTGTATGTTAATATGTGAACTATGTGAGGACAAATATAATGTAAATGTAAAGTGACAAGACCTTTAACAAAAAGTTATTTGAAAAAAAAAGAAGCATGCACCTGGTTTTGCCTCAGCCAACTGTATAACAGATAATGCTCTGTTTGTCCTATCACTTGTAGGACCTTAAAAGGGAGTGCAGGGATGAGAGGCATTTTCCCAGGCATGATGTTGCCATGATGACGTGTATCATGCTCTTCCACAATTGATTCTACCTCCAATAAGAATTTAGAAGTCACATCACACATGAGGCAATTCACCAAATGCATATCATGTGTACATAAGCTGTACTTCTATTTAGGACTAGGGTGCAAAAAACAAGTCATATTTATTTATAAAGAATGTGGTATTAAAATATATACTTATAAATACAGTATATGTACACATTTACTGTATTAATAGAATACATTTGTAGTGGTTTCCCAGCCCTCTAAAGGTCTAATGGTGACCTACAGAGTTAGGGAGAGCATCCTTCTTCACAGTATGGGTTACTATTAGTGTTCAGCGAACCCGGACTGTAACGTTCGGGTCCCTACCGAACTTTCGGGTGTCCAGGGCACGGACCCGGACATTTCAAAAATCGTTCGGGTTCGGTCTGGGGTTCTGCTATTTTACTCCACGTGTTGAGAAGCTGCAGGGCAGTCAATCAACAAGCGTTTCACTGGTTTGCCCTTAGAAGCCATCACAGCCATGCCTACTAATGGCATGGCTGTGATTGGCCAGTGCATCATGTGACCCAGCCTCTTTATAAGCTGGAGTCACGTAGTGCTGCAGTCACATGCTCTTGGGTTAGTGTAGGGAAAGGAAGCTGACGGCGTGAGGGAGAGAATAGAGACATTTTAAGACATTTTAAGATCTGATCAGGACAGGTAGCAGAAATTAGAAATTTCACATACCGCTGCTTTGAGTTGCAGATCAAACTCTGCATAAAACAACGATCGCTATGATCGTGCTCAACGATCAGATTGTTGGAGGAATTTGAGATTTCAAATACCGCTGCTTTGAGTTGCAGATCAAACTCT
>BLSH010194575.1:31678-45394 GCA_018402905.1 Glandirana rugosa
GATGTTCTATATTACCTCCCTTTATCTTAAACGTGTATACTTCTCTAGTGTGTTTCTACCCCGTGATTTGGAAATCTGTTTACCTCTATACGTGTTTAATTTGTAAAGTGTCTATTATATGGTGTTGGTGACTCTCCCTTTCTTTTATACTCCCGGTATCTCTTTTATTACTTGTGAAGAGTCTCAATCTCCTCTGGTTATCGTTTTTATATGTTTTAGGACTATTTCCTTCGTCTTGGATTCTAAGGATATATGAATCCCTTTACCCTTCTACTCTGTCCCTATTAACCACTCCTTTACCATCTTGCTAGTACTTTATAGTTCAATTCTCTTGTTCCTTGGTCCAGTGCAGTGTTGAAGCTCGACCTCAGTATCTTTTTCCTGGTTTCTTCCTCACCAATTATCCCTGTCTCATCTTCCCATTTCCCTAAGTATATAGGAATCTTAGGTTCTGCTTCCTTTATCAGGATTTTGTATATTTTTGCTATTGGTCTCCTCTAACTCTGAGAAGTGTTCATTATTTTCTCTATGGCCCTCATATTTTCTTTCCCTCTCAGTGGTTGTGGTATATTATCTGTGAAATGTTTAATTTGTGCATATCTCCATTTGTCTAAAGGTTTAGTGCCCCATCTTTGTGTGATCTCTTCATATGTGCAAATTCTATTTCCCTCCATTATATCTTGTAGATATATTTCTTCTTTTCTTGCCCATCTAGTGAAATATAAGTGTTCCTCTCTACCCGGTCTGAAATAATTAGTGTTTAAAAGTGAAATTAACAGGGAATTATACTCCAGCTTGTGTTTCTTCACTATTGTGTCCCATATTTTCAGTGTATTTTTGGTTATTGTACTTGTGCTTTTTGATAGGTCTCTGAATTCCTTTGGTATCCATACCATTTTGTTCAGTCATACTATGTGCCAATTCTATATCCACCCATGCTTTTTTCCCCTTACTATATGTCCAATTAATTACTCTAGCTATTATTATGGCCTGATAATATTTTTCGAGATCTGGCTCTATCTTTTACCATTTGTGCATATGCTATTCTCGGATGTTTATTTCCCCATAGGTATTTTATCATAAGTGTTCTTAATTTCCTAAAGAATGATTTTGGGACCGAGATCGGAATCATCTGAAACAGATGAATCAATCTTGGAACAATAAACATTTTTAGAGCGTTTGCTCTCCCTATGCATGAGAATGGTCTTCGATTCATTTGTCTCAGATGATCCTTTATTTTATTTAACATGGGGATATAATTAATTCCATATAACTCTTTTATATTCTTACTTATTTTAATCCCTAGGTATTCAATTTCCTCGTCTCTCCACTTAAAAGGGAATTCATGTTGTAGGGATCGCAAGTCTTTCTCACGAATGGACACATTCAAGATTTCTGTCTTAGACATATTTACTTTGAAATTTGACACCCTCCCATATAGTTCAAGTTCTGTTACTATATTTGGGATTGTTGTCTTGGGGTTAACAACGTACAATAATACATCATCCGCATATGCGGCCACCTTGTGCTCTCTCCCACCGATCCTGATCCCCCCTATGTTCTTATTTTTACGCAGCGCCTCTAGAAGGGGTTCCAAT
This sequence comes from Glandirana rugosa, assembly GCA_018402905.1. Taxonomy (NCBI): domain Eukaryota; kingdom Metazoa; phylum Chordata; class Amphibia; order Anura; family Ranidae; genus Glandirana; species Glandirana rugosa. The sequence continues at coordinate 33,277 of BLSH010194575.1, forward strand.
GTTAAGACAAACAGGATCGGTGAGAGAGGGCATCCCTGTCTCGTCCCATTATATAACCCGACAGTTGCTGAAAATATTCCATTTACTCTTATTTTTGCCTTGGGGTTCTGATACAGGACCATAATCCATCTCAACATCCTGTCTCCAATCCCAATCCTTATCAGTACCTCTTTCATGAAACCCCAGTCAACCTGGTCAAAAGCTTTTTCAGCATCGATTGACATTAGGGCGACCGGGGTGCTACTTCTCTCAGCTTCCTGTATTAGTAAAATGGTCTTAAGGGAGTTGTCTTTCCCTTCTCTTCCTTCCACAAAACCCGTCTGGTCTTCTTGTACCCATCTCGGTAATATAGGTTTTAATCTTTCTGCTATGATTTTTGCATAGATCTTCATATCCTCATTCACCAGGGATATGGCCGGTAGCTTTCTGGAAGATGTTTATCTTTTCCTTCCTTAGGAATCAGAGATATATGAGCCATTAAAGCCTCTTCTCTTATTTTTTCCCCCTCTGCCAGTTTGTTATAATAGTCGCATAATTTTGGGGCAAGGATGTTCTGAAATTTCCTATAGTAGATAAGCGGGAGCCCGTCAGGGCCTGGGCTTTTCCCAAGAGACATCCCCTTGATGGTCCTTATTACTTCCTTTTGTGTTATTGGATCGTTTAGATATTCTACTTCTTCAGCTGGGATTTTCAAGCATTCCGTCCTTTCAAGGTATTTTATTTTTTCTTGCGTTTCCCTTTCCAAGGATTCTTTTCCTTCTTTTTGATTCCTGACATCATATAGCTTTGTATAGTACTTGTGAAACACCTCTGCTATTTCTGATGATGTATGTACCATCTCGCCTCTGCTGTTTTTTATCTGGGGTATGAATGATCTGCTCTTTTTGTCTTTCACTGCCCTTGCTAGCCACTTCCCTGCTTTATTTCCCCATTGGTGCTCCTGTTTCCTCACCAAGTGAAAAGCCTGTTTTCTTTCTTCCTCCAACACCTCCGCCAATTCTTCCTTTTTCTTTACTAGTTCTACTTTCACCCGGACTCCCGCTCCTCTGCTCTGGGATTCCATTTCTTGTATTTCCCTATATCATTTTTCCTTCTTTTCTCTTCGTTCCTTTTTCTTTTTTGCTCCCAGTCCAATGAAAACTCCCCTTATGTATACTTTATGTGTTTCCCACAGTAGGGGCCTCTCAATCTCCTCGGTGTCATTAATCATAAAGAAATTCTCTAGTTCTTCCTCTATCTTTTTTTTTTTTAACAATGCAAGTTTTTATTGGTTTAGCAAGCAAGGTATACAGATCGTAAAAGTCAATAAAATATACATTTCACAAGGCAGAAAGTTAAAACGTACATGTCATTCTCTTCATACCAATCAGCAGTTATAGTTAAGCCTATTGAGTGGGGCAGATGAGTTATCTTGACCCATCTGATATTAAGTGCGGGTCTCATATCGGTAAGAGGTAGTGGGAGAGTGAGTGAGGCAGCCCATTGTTGTATTTAGCAGGCAGCTCTGCGGCTTTGAGCGGGGGGGGGCTAAGACCCAGCACCAGGTGACACCCCTGATGGGAGCAGTCTGTGTCCCAAGGTGGGGGACCGCCCCACCCCCCTGTCGGCCCGGCATATCGATAGAAAAATGTGGGTCTAAGCTGCAGACTTTAATATGGTTGCACAGAATGTGGCCCTGGACAGGTCCTAGATATACAAGATGGCCTTATAGCCTGGGGAGGGGCAGTGGTGATGAATTTTATGAGTGTTTGTGGTGGCACCTTTAAGAATTCAAGGCTTGGGTGAATTGAGTAGAGTAGCGGTAGATGATCCAGGGAGACCATTGCGTGTGGAATCTTTCCGCTGTGTCATTTGCTATGGCTACTAATTCTTCCATACAGTAAATCGTATCTACTTCCCGTAGCCACTCTGCGACTGTCGGGGTGCAAGTAGATTTCCAGTATCTGGGAATCAACAGCTTGGCAGCGTTGAGGAGATGTCTTGTTATGGAGCGCTTGTAGCGTCTCATAGATCCAGATGTGATGTGGAGTAGGCAACAGGCCGGTGTGAGATCTATGTTGGTCTCTGTGATGTGTTTTGTTATGTCCTTGACTTTGTTCCAGAATGGGATGATGGCTTCACAGGACCACCAAATGTGTGTGAGTGAGCCCGTGTCCCGCCCACAGCGCCAGCACAAGTCTGAGGATTGGGGGTACCACTTTTTCAGCTTGGTAGGAGTGGCGTACCAATGAGTCAATAATTTGTAGGACATCTCCTGTGTACGTGTACTAATAGAGCATTTATGAGTAAAAATATTTGCTCTCGACCATTGTTCATCTGAAAAATTTGTTTGTAGGGAGTTTTCCATATATTGTCTTGTGCTGGAGGTGGATGGGGCACTGGCACTTAGTAGTAGGGAGTACGTCAGCGAGGTAGTTCTGGCTACCAGATCGCCTGAAAGACAGATATTTTCAAAAGGGGTTAGAGATCTGTGGAGGTCATGTTTGTCAAGTGTGGCGAGGTAGTTGTGAATCTGGCGGTAAGGCCAAAAAGACAGAGGAGTATCCTGAGAAAGTCGTGTGTTGATGGATTCGAGGGAAGCGATGCGGTTATTGTCAATGCAGTGTAGCGCCAGAAGTGGCGTTTTTTCGTCTCTCAGCGGAATTCTACCCCTTTCTAGCCCAGGTGTGAAGTCAGGGTTTGAGGCGATTGGCGTTAGTAGGCCTGGGCTGGAGGAAAGTGCCTTAGCTTTATTCACTGCATGGAAGGCATCTAGGGTTGGCCCTATTATGGGATTCAATTTGATGTTGAACGGGAGTTTTTGAAATTGTGTCCAGGGTAGGAATCGCAGGGGTAAGGGAGAGCTATTGTTTTCCAGCTGGACCCAGTCTTTTCTTCCTCTATCTTTAACTTAATTTCTGGATTTGCTATCAGTGACTCGTTTAACCTCCAGCACCGCTCTTTCTGTGTCTGTGTTCCTACTTCTATCTGTGCCCATACCGGTGCATGATCAGATAGAGTCATAGCTTTGATCTCTGCTTTCTTTATCCTCGGGAGTTCTTTATGTTCCATAAGCACATAATCCAATCTGGAGTAAGTTTTATGCATTCCTGAAAAATATGTGAAGTCTTTTTTACTTGGATTTTGTATCCTCCATATATCCATTAATTGGTTTCCTAGCAGTAAGCTCTTTGTCTTTCCGAGATTCCGTTTTAATCCCCTTCCCTGTAATCCCGATGTGTCCATTCGTGGATCCAAACACATGTTAAGGTCCCCCATTATTATAAGGAGCCCATCTTTGAACTTCTCTAATTCTCTCAGTATTTTCCTCAGATATCTCTCCGGATCTATATTAGGGGAGTAAATATTTACAATGGTATATTTTTCATTCACTATTGTCCCTTTTATAAACAGGAATCTACCTTCATAGTCCACTCTTGACTCTTCCAGGGAAAATATAAAGTTTTTACTGAAACCAATGGCCACTCCTCTTGCTCTTCCTGAGGGCGAGTCTCCGTAGTACCACTTAGGGAAATCCTGTGATCCCAACTTGATTCCTGGGGTGTGTAAGATATGGGTCTCCTGGAGGCCAATTATGTCTGGTTTATAAAATTGTAGTTCCTTTCTCACCTTAAATCTTTTTTCCGCTGTATTTAGACCCCGGACATTATATGTTATGATGTTTATTCGTCCCATTTTTCTTTTCACCCCCTTTTCCTAGTATCCCAACTTCAAATTAAACGCGGAGAGAGAGATCCCCTTTCCCCCCCACCCCCCTCTACCCCTCCCCTTGGGTGGGTGAACGGTTTTCCTCATTCCGTTCCCTATATGGAGCCCGTCTTCCTCTCTGGAAGGCCGTTTCCCCTCCATATATCTCTTAGGGACAGCTTTGGGTCTAGACCGCCACCTCTTCTCCCCGCCCCGTACCCCTGCACCATTTCGTTGTGCTCAGCCGCAGAGCGCAAAAAAAAAAAAAACATACCCCTCAAAGTTGTCTCACTTCTCAGTCCACTACTTCCTTCCCCTTCTCCCCTCCTGGTGAGTCCAACCCCTCTTATCCACCTGGGAGGTCCCTTGATTGTTTCCCTCTTCCCACCCCGGAAGGGGAGGTGGTTGAATATCTAATTTTTTGCAGAATTCCCCCAACTCTTCCGGGGATCTCAATACTGCCGTTCTACCCTCCTTTCTTCCTTTTAAGCAAGCGGGGAATCCCCACCAGTACGTTATGTTTGCTTGCCGCATAGCTTTTATGAGTGGTCTAAGTGTTCCTTTCCTCCTTAATGTTTCCGCTGACAAGTCAGAGTATATCTGGATTTTTTCTCCCTTACAGAGGATCTCTGGCATTTGCCTAGCTTTCCCCATAATTGCCATTTTCTCTTCAACATAATGGAAACGTATAATAACATCCCTGGGAGACTCTCCCCCGCTTGACCATTTCCGTACAGTTCTGTGGACTCTGTCCATTTTTACCTCCTCCGAATCCTTCTTTTCCAGCATTGGTTTGAAAAGGTCTTGCATCAGCCCTCTTAGTTCTTCATCCTTAAATTTCTCCAGTAGACCCTTAACTCGCAGGTTTCTTCGGCGACTGCGATTTTCTTGGTCTTCCAACCTATACATAATTGATCTGTTGTTCCTTTGGAGTTCCTTCATCTGTTCATTTAAATTTTCCAACTTTTTTTCATATATATCCAGTCTTTCTTCTGTCTCTTCCACCCGTTGTAAAACCTGGTTTATGTCAGTTCTTATCATTCCCATCTCATTTTTTAGTGTTGTTTCCATTTTAGATAACATTTCTGTAAGAGCTTCTTTGATCTGAGGGAGGCTTACCTGGGTTTCTTTGTCCAGTCCCTCTTGTAAGTTGGATAGTTTGGCCTTTTTTCTCTGGATCTTCTGCTTGTTCTTTTCCATTTTTTGGAGGGGTTCCTTTGTTGTTTCCTTTCTTCGGAGTTACTTCCTCCTTCTGCCCCACTCCACTTATCCCCCGCCCGGGGCTTTTCTTATCTGCCATGCTTGTTTCGGCAGCCATGTATCTTTGTATCCCCCCTGGGCTAGAGGTAGCTTGGCTGTTTTTCCCCACTGTTCCTCCTTTACTAGATTTCCCCCTTGTCGACATCTCTTTCACTTCCTCAAAACCCTTCCGAGGGGGTGGTGCAAAAGAGGGGATAGGAAACAGGAGGGGAGGGATTTATATATATAAAAAAAAAATTATGGAAAAAGGGGGGCCGCGGTGTCTCCCGCGCTTCCCCCTGTCACCCTTTAGAGGTTTGTCCTTATTCCAGGATATGCAGATTTGAGATGTTAGTTAGCATTGGCAGATCTCAGCAACCATACCGTTCCTTACCTCCTTCTGCCTGTCGGTCGCCTCTCATTCCTTTATTTTAACAGCACTGTTCCCCTGTTAGCTGCCAGACTTATTTATGTTTAAATTCTTGAGCTCTTATATTCATCCACCCATTAGTATTGTGTCCTCTTTATATATGTAGGCAGTACAGGAGCCCATTCATAGTGGCTCTACATCCACTCATAAACCACTCTTTAACCACTTCACAATGCACTGTTAATACATATCTTGAGTCTTAACTTTTATTACTTATCTGCCACTCCGGATGATTCTGCAGGGGTCCTTAGGCTCTCATATCCTCCTTGAGTCCCCACAGGGTGAAGCGCTGGCTCTTACCAACTGGTCCCCCCTATTTCTCTTTTACCTCTGCGGCAATAGCTTAGGGTGTCCTTACTCCCGGGTAGCCGCTCCGCTCTGTCCTCCGGGCGGCATCTCCACCAGCCCCGGCTCCGATCCTGCGCGCCTCCTCGGCTCTCCGGCTTCCCTTCAGCGTCCTCGTGCATGGGTCGTGGGCGGGGAGCTCGAGTGTGTCGGCTCCCTCTGACGTCTCCCTAGGTAATCGACAGCGCTCGCCCCCTCCTAGCGCTGTGTAAATTGATGGTGCTATATAAGTATCTATAATAACACTAATTTACCTGTTTTGCTGAGATAAGAAACAGAGAGATCGTTCCCTCTGTACATTTGATTTTCGACACAGGACTCTTGGCTGTGATTGCACACAGTCAATCAGCAGGTCCTGGAGGTGAATTATTGGCTGGGACTTGCTGACTTGCTTGCCCACTGTGTTGACGGGGGGCAGTCATGCATGCGCCCTAAACTCTGAAGCAAGCAGCAACATACAGGTATGTCTCTTTGCCTGTGCAGGTTGCCCGCCTTCAGTACATTGCAGGTGGCCAGTCCGCAAGTGGTTAATTATAGCAGATTGTCCTTCCTAACATTTCACTGGCAATACCAGCCTACTTCTAATTATATTAAGTTCCAACGATAATGCTTAAATTGGCTGGGCTGAGATGACATCACTCCAAGAGTACAGTCAGCTTCGGCACTGCCAAATCTGTACATTGAGCTGCCCATGCACAGCTCTCTGTACAGGCAGGCAAGTAACTTTATTGCAGAAGGGGCAAAGCATGTCTTTTCTGCATTAAAAATTCTTCCTGTTCGACCATTTTACTTTAACTAAGAACTGTAAGATATGGTAATTTCAAATAATAAAAAGCAGTTGAATATCTGTTGTCTTTGCCAAGGGATGTAACTCGAGTTATCATAAAAGCTTAAAAATTTGATAAAAAATATAAAAAGGGGTCGCGCTGAAAGGTGCAATGAATCACAACTGCAAGCATACCATCAGATATAAACTGGTAAACTGATGCTCATAGAAAAATGCTGGGCTTTAAACAATAAATCAAAAATAATTACATAAATAGTGAATCATCAAAAAGACAATCCAGTACAAAAAGTCCACCATATAGACATCAATAACATAAACAGTCTCTGCATTATGTCCCACATAGGTGGAAACTATAGGAATTTCCTACTCCAGGTCAGATCCACCTATTAAACTCTGGTTTTCCTGTATGTTATAAAAGAAAAAAAATATGAGAGCGGCATAGTGTAAAACAATACAAGCAATGCTAGTCTATTAAAATCTTCCAACTACTCACAAACATCCATATACATAATGCAAGTTTTAAATGACAGCTGGTTCCGGGAGTGAGGCTGATCTCTTCTGAACTCTGAGTGTGTGATGACCTCACGAACAAAGGCTCCACCCTATGCGTTTCATCACAATTGATGTCTTCCGGGGCATGGATGCCATGTTCGCCCATCATGCAATATTTATAACGAATGAGCAATAGGAAGCCAGAAATAAACCTGAAATTCAAACCACATCTCATTTTGACATGAGCCGAACATCCCAAAAAAGAATATAAAAAATACAACCAAACGCCAAAAATGCCATCTAGTGGTACACATAAATAATGATCTTTAAACCATAAAAAGGATATCATGCTTAAAAAAAAAATTACGAAAATTCAGAAATTAATAAAAATAAATTAACCACTTCAATACAGGACGTTTATACCCCCTTCCTGCCCAGACCAATTTTCAACTTTCAGCGCTCTCACATTTTGAATCTCAGTTACTCTCTCATGCTACACTGTACCCAAACAACATTTTTATCATTTTTTTAACACAAATAGAGCTTTCTTTTGGTGGTATTTAATAACCTCTGGGTTTTTTATTTTTTGCGACATAAGTGAACAAAGTGCGAAAATTTTGAAAAAAAAAACACTTTTTTTTTTTAGTTTCTATGATAATATTTTGCAAATAAGTCATTTTTTTCATAAATTTGGGCCAAAACCTATACTGGTACCTATCTTTGGTAAAAATAACCCAAATAAGTGTATGTTATTTGGTCTGTGTGAAAGTTATAGAGTCTACGAGCTATAGTGCCAATCATTGAAAATTGATCACACCTGATGCACTGATGGCCTCTCTCATTTCTTGAGGCCCTGAAATGTTAGAAAAGTACAAATATCCCCCAAATTACCCCTTTTTGAAAAGTAGACATTCCAAAGTATTTAGAATGAGGTATGGCGAGTTTTTTGAAGTTGTACTTTTTTCCCACAATTCTTGGGAAAATTAAGAAATTATTTTTTTTTTTTGCACAACATTGTCATAACAACAAGTTAGTTCTCACACACAGCATAAAAATGCTTCCAATTACACCCCAAAATACATTCTTCTACTTGCCCCGAGTATGGCAATACCACATGTGTGAGACTTTTTCACAACCTGACCACATAGAGAGGTCCAACATGCAGGGAGAACGTCATGCATTCTAGGAGCAGAATTTTCACATCTAATTTTCTAACGACCTATTACACTTTTGAAGGCCTTGGAGCACCAGGACAATGGAATTACCCCATTTTGGAAAGCAAACATCCCAACATATATTCTATGAGGCATTATGAGTCTTTTGTATGGTTCATTTTTTTCCACAAGTCTTCTGAAAACATAGAAGAAAATGAAAAAGTATTTTTTTTCACAAAGTGGTCAATTTATATGATATTTCGAACACATAGCATGTACATAGCAAAAATAACCTCCCAAAATATATTTTACTACTTGTCCCGAGTATGGCAATACCACATGTGTGAAACTTTTTCACACCCTGGCCACATAGAGGGATCCAACATGCAGGGAGCACCTTCAGGCATTCTAGGAGCAGAAATTTCACCAGGACAATGGAATTACCCACAAAATTACCCCATTTTTGAAAACAAACACCCCAACATATATTCTATGAGGCATTATGAGTCTTTTGAATGGTTCATTTTTTTCCACAAGTCTTTGAAAAACATGAAAAAAAAATGAAAACGATTTTATTTTTACACAAAGTGGTACATTTATAAGATATTTCTAACACATAGCATGTACATAGCAAGAATTAACCACCAAAATATATTCTGCTACTCGTCCTGAGTATGGCAATACCACATGTGTGAGACTTTGTCACACCCTGGCCACATACAGAAGCCGAACATCCAGGGAGCACCGTCAGGCGTTCTAGGAGCATAAACTACACATAAAATTTCATTCATACCTATCACACTTTTGAAGGCCCTGGAGCACCAGGACAGTGGAATTACCCCCAAAATGACCCCATTTTGGAAGGCAAACACCCAAGGTATAGTCTATGAGGCATGGGCTGCAGATAGGTACTCGGATACTCTGATGGGCTGCAGATAGGTACTCAGGTATTCTGATGGGCTGCAGATAGGTACTCGGGTAATCTGATGGGCTGGAGACAGGTACTCAGGTAATCTGAAGGGTTGGGGACAGGTACTTGGGTAATCTGAAGGGCAGATGACAGGTACTCGGGTAATCTGAAGGGCAGATGACAGGTACTCGGGTACTCTGATGGGCTTGTGACAGGTACTCGGGTACTCTGATGGGCTGGTGACAGGTACTCGGGTACTCTGATGGGCTGGTGACAGGTACTTGGGGTACTCAGATGGGCAGGTGACAGGTACTCGGGTACGCTGATGGGCTGGTGACAGGTACTTGGGTACTCAGATGGGCAGGTCACAGGTATTCGGTTACGCTGATGGTCTGGTGACAGGTACTCAGGTACTCTAATGGGCAGGTGACAGTTACTCGGGTACTTTGGTGGGCTGGTGACAGGTACTCAGGTACTCTGATGGGCAGGTGACAGGTACTCGGGTACTATGATGGGTTGGTGACAGGTACTCGCGTACTCTGATGGGCTGGTGACAGGTACTTGGGTACTCTGATGGGCTGGTGACAGGTACTCAGGTACTTTGATGGGTTGGTGACAGGTACTCGGGTACTCTGATGGGTTGGTGACAGGTACTTGGGTACTTTGATGGGTTGGTGACAGGTACTTGGGCACTCTGATGGGTTGGTGACAGGTACTTGGGTACTCAGATGGGTTGGTGACAGGCATTCGGGTACTCTGATGGGTTGGTGACAGGTACTTGGGTACTCAGATGGGTTGGTGGCAGGCACTCGGGTACTCTGATGGGCATAGTGACAGGTACTCTGATGGGCTGGTGACAGGTACTCGGGTACTATGATGGGTTGGTGAAAGGTACTTGGGTACTTTGATGGGTTGGTGACAGGTACTCGGGTACCCTGATGGTCTGGTGACAGGTACTTGGCTACTCTGATGGGCTGGTGACAGGTACTCGGGTACTCTGATGGGCTGGTGATGGGTACTCGGGTACTTTGATGGGCAGGTAACAGGTACTCGGGTACTTTGATGGGCTGATGACAGGTACTCGGGTACTCTGATGGGATGGTGACAGGTACTTGGGTACTTTGATGGGTTGGTGACAGGTGCTCGGGTACTCTGATGGGTTGGTGACAGGTACTTGGGTACTCAGATGGGTTGGTGACAGGCACTCGGGTACTCTGATGGGCTGGTGACAGGTACTCTGATGGGCTGGTGACAGGTACTCGGGTACTCTGATGGGCTGGTGACAGGTACTCGGGTACTCTGATGGGCTGGTGACAGGTACTTGGGTACTCAGATGGGCAGGTCACAGGTACTTGGGTACTTTGATGGGTTGGTGACAGGTGCTTGGGTACTCTGATGGGTTGGTGAAAGGTACTTGGGTACTCAGATGGGTTGGTGACAGGCACTCGGGTAGTCTGATGGGCTGGTGACAGGTACTCTGATGGGCTGGTGACAGGTACTCGGGTACTCTGATGGGCTGGTGACAGGTACTCGGGTACTTTTATGGGTTGGTGACAGGTGCATGGGTACTCTGATGGGTTGGTGACAGGTACTTGGGTACTCAGATGGGTTGGTGACAGGCACTCGGGTACTCTGATGGGCTGGTCACAGGTACTCTGATGGGCTGGTGACAGGTACTCTGATTGGCTGGTGACAGGTACTCGGGTACTCTAATGGGCTGGTGACAGGTGCTTGGGTACTCTGATGGGTTGGTGACAGGTACTCAGAAGGGCTGGTGACAGGTACTTGGGTACTCAGATGGGCTGGTGACAGGTACTCAGGTACTCTGATGGCTTGGTGACAGGTACTCTGGTACTCAGATGGGATGGTGACAGGTACTCGGGTACTCAGATGGGTTGGTGACAGGTGCTTGGGTACTCTGATGGGTTGGTGACAGGTACTTGGGTACTCAGATGGGTTGGTGACAGGCACTCGGGTACTCTGATGGGCTGGTGACAGGTACTCTGATTGGCTGGTGACAGGTACTCGGGTACTCTAATGGGCTGGTGACAGGTGCTTGGGTACTCTGATGGGTTGGTGACAGGTACTCAGAAGGGCTGGTGACAGGTACTTGGGTACTCAGATGGGCTGGTGACAGGTACTCAGGTACTCTGATGGCTTGGTGACAGGTACTCTGGTACTCAGATGGGATGGTGACAGGTACTCGGGTACTCAGATGGGTTGGTGACAGGTACTTGGGTACTTTGATGGGCAGGTGATAGGTGCTCTAATGGGCTGTGACAGGTACTTTGATGGGGTGGTGACAGGTCCTCTTTATTATAGGGATGAATCAGTGTGCTTGGTGTGTAAACTAGGTGGTAACAAGCTGTTACCACAATCTCCCTCTCACACACGATCGCACAGTATCATATGATGAATACAACCCATTTAAGTGATTGGGGTCCCACTGCATCTTCCAAGTACAAGGCACGTTGATATGGTGAGGTGGTGTGGCCTTTTAGGCATAGCTCCCAACAGTCCCTGATTTCGAGGGACTGCCCCTGATTTGGAACAGTCTCACTGTCCCTCTTTCCTCCTCATTTGGCCCTCATTTTCATTTGATCTATATAGTTGTATATAAAATGCATTTAATTATAATACAATTATAATAAAACCAATATAATAAAGCCAGCATAAAAACATATGACAAGTGGTCTCTTTTTTCACTTGTCATATGTTTTTATGCTGGTTTTATTATAATAAAATGTGAGTAGATTCGTAGAAGGGGCAGTATGGTTTTTGATCTGACTTACTATTAGACATATTGCACTGATGGAGCTATTTCTTTTTTTGCAGAGTCATTGAATACTCATCTAGAGCCTTAAAGGAGACGAACCTTTGGATGTGGAGAAAGTCTCCCCTCTTTTATGCCTGATTAGATCCGGTGTGGTAAACCTTTGAGGTGAGCCTTCACTTCACCGGGTGGAGGGAGCACGTACTTGGTGTTTGTGTTTCAAATTTCAAGTAATTGAGGATTATCTGCTTTTTAGAATGGAATAAGAAGATTCACCCTCTCTTTATTAGTATATATATTG
>BLSH010194598.1:0-18835 GCA_018402905.1 Glandirana rugosa
TGGAAACTCTCCCTTTAGAACTAGGAGATGATTTTTGAACAATAATGTGTCACTTACAGCAACAGCTGGCCCTATAGGAGTAGGCAGTGGTTTTGGAACAAGAATCTGTCCTTCTAAGCAGAAGCCTCTACCTAGTGCAGTCAGATCACTCAAAGCAGCAGTATGTGAAATCTCAAATTACTCCCACAATCTGATCATTGTGTATGATCCCACATTCTGATCGTTGTGTACGAACGTACGATCGTTTAGTTGGACTGAGTTTAATCTGCAATCTCCAACTCTAAGCAGCAGTATTTGAAATCTCAAATTCCCCCAACAATCTGATCATTGAGCACGATCGTGGCGATCGTTGTTTTATGCAGTTTGATCTGCAACTCAAAGCAGCGGTATTTGAAATCTCAAATTCCTCCAACAATCTGATCGTTGAGCACGATCGTAGCGATCATTGTTTTATGCAGAGTTGGATCTGCAACTCAAAGCAGCGGTATGTGAAATCTCTAATTTCTGCTATCTGTCCTCAGAGCAACAGCACAGACAGCAGTAGTAAAGTAATCTATCTCAGGATGCAGGATCAGATTTTAAAATGTCTTAAAATGTCTCTATTCTCTCCCTCACGCCGTCAGCTTCCTTTCCCTACACTAACCCAAGAGCATGTGACTGCAGCACTACGTGACTCCAGCTTATAAAGAGGCTGGGTCACATGATGCACTGGCCAATCACAGCCATGCCATTAGTAGGCATGGCTGTGATGGCTTTTAAGGGCAAACCAGTGAAACTCTTGTTGATTGTCTGCCCTGCAGCTTCTCAACACGTGGAGTAAAATTGCAGAACACCGGACCGAACCCGAACGATTTTTGAAATGTCCGGGTCCGTGTCCCAGACACCCGAAAGTTCGGTACGGACCCGAACGTTACAGTCCAGGTTCGCTCAACACTAGCAGGGACCTCTCCCTACACCAGTATAGTATGATTTTATAATGATAATCTGTCCATCACACCAGCAGCAGGAACCTCTCCCTATACTAGTATGAGATGATTTTATAACGGTAATCTGTCCCTCACACCAGCAGCAGGAACCTCTCCCTATACTAGTATGAGATAATTTTATAATATTAATCTGTCCCTCACACCAGCAGCAGGAACCTCTCCCTATACTAGTATGAGATGATTTTATAACGGTAATCTGTCCCTCACACCAGCAGCAGGAACCTCTCCCTATACTAGTAGGAGATGATTTTATAATATTAATCTGTCCCTCACACCAGCAGCAGGAACCTCTCCCTATACCAGTATGAGATGATTTTAAAATGCTAATCTGTCCCTCACACCAGCAGCAGGAACCTCTCCCTATACCAGTATGAGATGATTTTATAACGGTAAACTGTCCCTCACACCAGCAGCAGGAACCTCTCCCTATGCTAGTATGAGATGATTTTATAACAGTAATCTGTCCCTCACACCAGCAGCAGGAACCTCTCCCTATACAAGTATGAGATGATTTTATAACGGTAATCTGTCCCTCACACCAGCAGCAGGAACCTCTCCCTATACTAGTATGAGATGATTTTATAATGCTAATCTGTCCCTCACACCAGCAGCAGGAACCTCTCCCTATACCAGTATGAGATGATTTTATAACGGTAAACTGTCCCTCACACCAGCAGCAGGAACCTCTCCCTATGCTAGTATGAGATGATTTTATAACAGTAATCTGTCCCTCACACCAGCAGCAGGAACCTCTCCCTATACAAGTATGAGATGATTTTATAACGGTAATCTGTCCCTCACACCAGCAGCAGGAACCTCTCCCTATACTAGTATGAGATGATTTTATAACGCTAATCTATCCCTCACACCAGCATCAGGAACCTCTCTATATACTAGTATGAGATGATTTTATAATGCTAATCTATCGCTCACACCAGCAGCAGGAACCTCTCCCTATACTAGTATGAGATGATTTTATAACTCTAATCTATCCCTCACACCAGCAGCAGGAACCTCTACCTATACTAGTATGAGATGATTTTATAACTCTAATCTATCCCTCACACCAACAGCAGGATCCTCTCCCTATACTAGTATGAGATGATTTTATAATGCTAATCTGTCCCTGACACCAGCGGCAGGAACCTCTCCCTTTACTAGTATGAGATGATTTTATAACGCTAATCTATCCCTCACACCAGCGGCAGGAACCTCTCCCTATACTATTATGAGATGATTTGATAACGCTAATCTGTCCCTCACAGCGGCGGCAGGAACCTCTCCCTACACTAGTCTGAGAGCATGGGACATGCAGCGCTATGTGACTCCAACTCATATGGAGGCTGGGTCACATGATTCATTGGCCAATCACAGCCATGCCATTAGTAGCCATGGCTGTGATGGCTTCTAAGGGCAAACAAGTGAAACGCTTGTTGATTGGCTGCCCTGCAGCTATTCAAAAGACGCGAAAAAATACCCGAACCACAAACTCAGACTTTTTCTCAAATGTCCGGGTTTTGGGACACGGACACCCTAAAGTCTGGTACGAACCCAAACTTTACAGTTGGGGTTCGCTCAACTCTACTTGTACGACCTATCTTGGGAGATATGGGAGGAGGTGCTAAAGAAGCATCTGGAGAAAGTATTATAGATCTTGATATGTGCACTAACCAACTCTTAAAGTGTTACTAAACCCAGGACCCTGCTGAAAATGCAATAGTTTTAGTAAATATAAACTGCTAAATACCTTTTCTCATCAGCAGTATATAGCAGTCTTGGGACTTCTATCAGTATCTGCTTAAAGCTTGTAGAAGCGTGTAGAATAAGTTTTCATTCTCCTCTGACTGCCTTATGAGGCTGCAGGACCCCTAACCCTCTGTCTGGACAACGCTGATTGGCCGGTGCCGATCACATGCACCCTCCCAAGAAAGGCAAACTCTCTAGCAATACACACCAAACTGAGCATATGCAGGGTGACTCCAAAGGCTCTGTTCTATCAGGAGATGGATTGGGGATAGTGGAAGAAGGGGGGAGATCAGAGAACACAGGATAAAACAAAATTTTTACACAATGCAGAGGATTAAACCATGGGTTCCACAATGAGT
This sequence comes from Glandirana rugosa, assembly GCA_018402905.1. NCBI lineage: Eukaryota > Metazoa > Chordata > Amphibia > Anura > Ranidae > Glandirana > Glandirana rugosa. Next base: position 3,092 of record BLSH010194598.1, read on the forward strand.
ATACAAGCATGCTTTACTGCATATACAGACTGATTTTACAGTTGTGGGTTTAGTAACACTTTAAAGAAATGATTGGTTAATAGGGAATGACCTTTAACATTGATGCTCAGCATTTTTTCTGAAACTCATTACTCTCTCATTGTACGCAGGGCCATCTTTAATGCAGGCAAAAGTGGCAGCTGCCCAGGGCCCTGTCATTGTTGAGGGGCCCAAAACAGCTGCCCCTTGAGCCCCTTATTATGGGGAGTCCAGGACCGGTGGCAGTGGGAGCAAGGAGAAGCAAGAGCCCGGGAGGGAGAAGAGCTCTCTGACCACCAGAGAGGTGATGAGCAGCAGATTCCTTCAACCTCCTCTCCACTCCAAGCTCCAACAGCGGCCTGGGGACAGATCGGGGGCCCCCAAGGACCTTAGGGAGGGGGATGCAGTCAAGGACTGCTACCCACTCATCTAGAGTGGTGAGTTACTATTTGCTACTTCTCTGCTGTATATATTATCTGTAACAACAGACTGTGGATGGGACTTGCCTTCTAACCCTATCTTGCCTATTTCAAGTTTGTATGTATGTATGAATATTTAAAACTGAAGTAAAGGCAAATACAGGTAGGGGAGTTTTGTGGAGAAAAGAAGTTAAAGAACAAAAGTAAGGGTGCAAACGCAAGTCTCTCAACAATCATAGGCAGCAAAGAATTATAAAGAACTGCAAATAAACAGCTATAAAGAGGTGTGTTGGTGAGAGAAAAAACCTGCCAAAGGTAATGGAGTTGTAAACCCACCCAAAATAAGCTCTAGCCCAGGAACAATAAAAATATATGGTACAAGAGAGTAGCTTTAAGTCCACAATGGAAAGCAGTTGGGAACTAGAGGGAAACAAGGGCCAGGAGACAACAAGAACAAGCAGAACAGGCCATCAGTGGGGGTTAGTAAGCTCATTCAGTCTGGAATGGACTTGGAGATTGAAAGCAATACTGACAGTGGAAGTATGGAAGAGCAAAGATTAAAAACACAATTAGTGCAAAGTGGGAGGGTATGGGGGCAGGTGTGAGATAGTAATTATGGGCCCTCAAAGGCACCACCCCATAAGGAGCAAATACAATATTCAGACTGTGTACGGTGGGACTTTACATGTACCTTTGGGGGTCTGATAAATAACTGAAACAAGATTAAAAAGTATAACAAATCTTTATCTTATGCAAAAAACTTAATACATTCAAAAAAGCAAGGCAAAAGGACTTCCGGATCAGGCTGCACCGCCTGTCATGGCAGCCACAACAGGCATGGAGACAATGTAGGCAGGCATGTAACAGCTCTCTGCCCACGGCGCCCGCTCCAGACATAAACTCGACAGAGCTTATAGCCCAGGCAGTCGCTGCGCCCCTGGCCCCAACAATCGCTGCCACGGTTGAGAAGGCAGTGCAGGCTGGAATAATACAGATTCAAAAGCAGTTAAAGGAACATACAGCCCGGCTCAATGAAGCAAAACAGCGTATCTCCCATTCAGAAAAGGAGCTTGATCAAACTCAAGATTCAGACAGGCACAAGACAAACAACTCAGGTTGATCATAGACAAACTTGAGGACCTGGAAAATAGATCCAGAAGAAGCAATTTATGCTTTATTGGGGTACTGGAATCACTACCCCCCCCGCCATAGCAATCTTCTGCGCAGTAAAAATACCAGAGGCCCTAGGCCTTCCAGGCCCGTGCAAGGTGGAACAAGCACACAGATTGGGACCTCCATCACACGACGGCTTCACACCATGGCCAATCATCACCAAATATTTGAATTATGCTGAGAAATACATGATTCTACAGAAATTCAGGCAAGCAAAATATTTAACCATTGACGGAGTAAAAATCCTTGTCTTTATGGATTACTCTGTTTAAGTGGCGAAAAAACCTAAGCCTTTTCAATTTATATGCTCTGAACTATATAAACGCAACATCAAGTTTACCTCGGTCTTTCAAGCAATTCTCAGGCTTAAAACACCCAACGGAGAACAACTAGCCTTCCACAGCCCATCGGAAGCGGAATACTTCTTGCGCTCACTTGACCCAGGCTCCTACACAGCAGCCCTGTCCAAAGACCCTACCTCCCCACAACCCCTGAATCAGAGGAGTCCAAGGAAAGATCCTCCAAAGCGCTTCAAAACAACAGAGGCTAACAACTTGCACTTTCCCCGCTGAAGGAGCCACATGCCTGCTATCATCATCTCGTTGAATACCTGTCTCTTCCATTCCTAGATGAGTATATTCTTACGCAAGGACTCTCCTATTACTGTTCTCTAATATGCTTTACCTACATGTTACTACTTTTGCCAGGGTCTCAAAAGCCCTGAGAGTTGTTCATGCTGTTCTGTGCCCCCCCTTTTCCCACACGGGGTCGGGCAGCAGAGAACAGCGTGTCTCCCCTATGTTCCATCTTACATTAACGCTCCTCTAAACTCTACTTCTTTCTTACCCAAATGGTTAGCATCCACTACATAAAATTCACATCAGCTGTACATGAAGGGCCCAAATTTCTGTCTAGGCCAATCACCACCCGGGGTCCCCACTGCTCAAATGCGAAGGGCTTACTACCTGGGAGCTGCGATAGTTACAGTGACACCATGTGGAAGAAAGAGGAGTCAGTTGTTGGTTTGTTAGTTTCTTTGAGTTCCCCCCCCCCATTCTTCTCCCCAGAATGTACAGGTCCAACCCCTCTCTCCTAAACATACTAGGCCCCTCATTTGCTCTATAACTCCTACAAGACCCCCAAAGAGGCACTACAGTTCATCCACAAACATACCTCCACCAACCCCTACTTACACTCTGAAACCTGCTCAAACCATCTACCCTTTTTAGTTTTATGAGAATCACATCATGGAATGTCAAAGGGCATAGGTCCCCAAATAAACGCATGAAAATCTTACGTCACCTCAAATATCTAAAAACTGACATTGCATTGATCCAAGAAGCCCATTTAGCCTCCTAAGTTCGGAAGCTAAAGGCAGAAAAGCAGGAGTCCTTATCTTGCTCCACAAGAACCTTGCATGCAAAATTCTTTCCACAGACATTGACACCCAAGGGCGCATTGTTACAGCACATATAAGATGGGGCACCAAAGAGTTTGAAATTATGAATGTTCATGCTCCCTGTTGAAAATCCTCACTCAGCTTCCAACGAAGAACTTGCATGAACGACATCATTAGAAAAATCTTTCAGGGTTTATTCTTCAAGACATAACATCAGTTTACATGAGACAAACTTACGTAGCAACATAATTGATGATGAGATTATGGTATGGCTTCAGATGTCATTCAGGAGGAGGAAGGGTTCTGACAGGTGTTCACGTCACGTGTCCAAGAGTGTAGGCGTCCATTCCTTCATCTCTCTCTTCCTGTCCTTCCTAACTTGACATTACAAAGTCACTGCTTTTATACTGTTTGAAACCTTTAGGTCAGCTGTTCCAAAGCAAAGTACACTTTACTTATATGGCTTTTGGTCTATAAGGAGACACACATATGGTCATGTCTCCTCTAGCATTACTTCACATGAGTTTTGAAATAGAATTGCATATACAACACTTTCTCTGTACAGAAGCACATTGAAATAATATTCACATATATAACTAACATTATTTAATACATTTAATATATTTCAGAGCCCAATATTATTCAAAATAATATTATAAATTCATAATTTCCAACACTCCCAACAGTCTGGGAAAGCAATTCTTTACAGAACTCACTACCCACCTGCTGGAGCAGCCCCTTATACCACACATAGTGGGAGGCGATTTTAACTGTACCTTACATCCAGAAGATGACAGGTTCTCCCCGAACACTCATACTCCCCCCATGAGCCTCACTGGTCCCTTCCCAACTCTCGGAGACAATGGACTCTCCATCTCATGGATGTTTGGAGACTCAAACACCCTGCAGAGAGGGATTTCACCTTCTATTCCCTGACACATAGTACTCACCAGAATTAACTACTGTACCTCTTCGTCACAGAGAACGGCCACAACCGCCCACGAAATGGCCATCTCTGATCATACCCCTGTTTCCCTGACCCTCCATGATCTCAATCCTCACCCCCAGCTTTCAACAGTGGCGCTTCCCCGCTTACCTTTACAATAACAAAGATTTCCTTACATACATATCTAAGGCATGGGAGGATTACACACTCACAAACCATGCGCATCTAGATAACCCTAACCTTTTCTGGGAACCCAGGAAAGCATTTCTTAGAGGTAAATTAATCTCCTACTCCGCCTCCCTTAACCACTTCAGGATTTCAGACTTTAGGACCAGAGCACTTTTTGCGATTCGGCACTGCGTCGCTTTTTTTTTTTGTTTCAAAGTTTTATTGAATATAAAACGAGCAGTTTCATAACATGACCAGGTTACAGTAACATTTTCAATAGGGGGGGGGATCTGGATAGGGGGGGGGGGGAGTTGGAGGTTGAAGTTAGAGGTAGCAGCAGTCTGGGAACAGGAAAGGAATTGGTACTGAGGGGGGGGTGGGGAGAGAGGGGAAGAGAGAAAAATCATTCCAGAGAGAATCCTGCAAGCCGAGCCTTAGGAAACGTTTAGATGAGGGGAGTATCCCTGACAATAAATTAGACATTCAGCACGATGTGTCTGGATGGAAAGGGGGAGACTATGTGCCCCCTCACAGCCTCCCCCCCCCCCCGTTTTGGCAAGGGGGGGAGCCGCCGGGGGCTAAGCCTGCTTCCAGAGGTAGCTAGGGTTGATAACTTGATCACAGGGTTTATGATCTTTTATCTATTAAGTGCTTGGCCTGAGGGATTGCAGAATTCCTCTATTGGGGGTGACGGTTGAACAATAGTTAATTAAGTAAACAGTAACTGTATTGAAGAGAAAATAATCCCTGCCTCTTGACAATAGGTATCGTGCGGTTGGGCCGCTGCTGCAGCAGAGTCAGTAGGAGGATTGATTTCTGATTGCCGATGTTAAGGGGGGTGACTTGTCTGAGAAATGTTGAGTAGGATTAAGCGAGCTTGGGTGGTTATCTCTGGTTGCTGAATCTTTGAGTTTGTGAATTAGATCGTAGAGGTGGGGAGGTGTAAGTCCTTCTTGTTCTTGCTTGGAGAATGTAGTGGAGATGTACGCGTTCCAACGGTTGTGCAGTCGTATTTGGGAGCCTTGTTTATTGGCCCAAAAGTCAAGAAGTTCCCTGTATAGGAGAGTATTCATATGCTTCTGTACCTCTGCAATGGTGGGAGGGTGTGGTTGGGTCCAGTGAGACATGATGGCTTTGCGAGCTGCCAACAGACAAAGGGGTATCCATGTGTCCATCCGAGTGCCGAGAGGGGCAGATCCCAGTGGACAGCTGTCACTATCTCCAAACAGCATTAGAGTCGGATGGCAAGGGATGACTTGGTGTGTTACCTTCGCCACTAGTGCCTGAACTTGTGTCCAGAAGGCTATAACTTCTGGACATTGCCAGAATCTGTGCGTGAGAGTCATGTTAGGTTTGTTGCACCATGGGCAGATTCTTGATTTGGGAGAGGAATCGAGAGTGTAGTAGGGGATGTACGCCCTATGGATGATTTTGAAGTGCATCTCCCTCCAGGTTTCATTGGTGGTCAGTTTTAGAGTCTTATTTTGCCCTCTCAGAATCAGGTCATTGAGATGGTCTAGCCCCAGCTCCTTGGTCCAAGCTTTCACTGAGGAGGTTTCCAACGTTTTTGAGAAGAAGGGAAGGAGATTTTTGTAAATGTGGGAGACGGGAAAGCTTTTGTTGCGGATCATAGTGTCCAAGACCGAGGGCCGAAATCTGGTCTGAGGATCTGGGCATGTTGTGCGTACAAAGGTCATGAGCTGGTGTATGTGGAATTTATGGTGGTCCGGCAGTTGATATTGTTCCAGTATATTTTGGATTGGCCGAGGCTGCCCAGATGTGGGGTCGAAAAGGTCTATCAGGTTTCTGAGATTCTTGCGGTCCCATGTGCGGAAGGCCTCATGTTGGGTGGAGGGTGCAAACATCGGGTTTCCCCTAATAGTTAGGAAAGCAGAGATGTTGGTGGGGAGATGTTGTGCTTTCCTCGTGTTTCTCCAGGCTACCAGGGTGTCCTTTATTAGGAGATTATGTTTGAGGTGAGGAGGAGGTCTATTCGGGTTGCAGTGTAAGAGGGATATCAAATCATAGGGGTGGACGATGGCCGTTTCTATGTTGAAGTTTGTGTATTTAGATTCCTCCGTAATCCAGTCTAGGCCACTACGTAAGACACATGATAGGTTGTACAATCTTATATGGGGAAGTCCCATGCCCCCCTCGTTTCTCGGGAGACGCAACTTGGATTGGGCAATTCTGGGTTTTTTACGCTGCCATAAAAAGGCTGATAAACCTCTGTCCAATTTTTGTAGGTCAGCATGTTTGATAAGAATTGGGATCGTCTGCATGGGGTATAACAATTTTGCAAAGCTAATCATTTTAAATAAGCAGCATCTTCCCGTGAGCGATAGGGGCAGGTTCATCCAAGATTCTAGTTGACTTAATATTTTAGAAATTAGTGGGGGGTAGTTGAGAGTATAGATGGAGGAAGAGTCTCTGCCAATGTTCACGCCCAGGTATGTGATGTGGTTTTTAGCAATAGGGAGAGGGGAGGTGGCAATCCACCTTGCCCTTTGATTTGATTGGAGGGGTAGAATTTCACTCTTGGTGAAATTTATTTTAAGGCCCGAACACTTGCGGAATAGGTCGAAAGTGTCCATGATTACCGGGAGATCTAGTTGGGGATTAGAGGTGAATATTAGGATGTCATCTGCGAACAAGGCTACTCGCAGGTCCTCCTTTCCCAGTGTAATCCCGTGTAGGGAGGCGCTAGATATTAAGTGTCGTGAGAGTGGTTCGAGTGCTATATTAAATAGAAGAGGGGACAGGGGACATCCCTGTCTGGTTCCCTTATGGAGGGGGAAGGGATTTGAGATGAGCCCTGCTGCTACTACCTGCGCCTGGGGGGCTGCGTAAAGGCTTCTGACAAAGTGAAGGAAAGGGCCGGAGAATCCAAACTTGCTGAGGGTTTGGAATAGCCAGGGGAAACTCACGTTGTCAAAAGCCTTCTCGGCATCGAGGGTAATGATGGCTAGACTTAGGGAGGGATGCAATTTGGCGTGATCTAGCACTGCTAAAACTTTGCGGATGTTAGATGTGACTGTTCTACCTAGGATGAATCCTGCCTGCGCCGGGTGAATCAGCGATGGCAGGATTCTAGCCAGGCGTGATGCTATTATTTTGGAGAGTAGCTTGGAGTCCACGTTGAGTAAGGAGATGGGGCGGTAGGAGCCTGGCTCCTGGGGGTCTTTACCCTTTTTTTCAATGAATTTTATGTACGCCTGGTGGCCAGATGGGAGATAAGGACCACCCTTCCAAATTTCATTAAATACTTGGGCTAGAGTTTGTGGTATATATGATGATGTAAGTTTATAAAATTCGGCAGAGAGGCCGTCGGGACCAGGGGATTTATGATTGGGCAAGTCTTTGATATTCTGCTCGATTTCCTCCCTAGTGATGGGTGCGTTTAGTGTGTCTAGCTGGTCTGGTCCCACTTGCGGGAGGGTAGGGTTATTTAGGAAGATGTCAGCGGCCGAGGGCGTTAGACTGTCTGTGGCGTATAGGGTAGTATAGTATTTGACGAGAATGTCGTTAATCTCCTTTGGAGAGGAGGTTAGCTTCCCCGTTGAGTCTTTAAGGTGTGAGATGTGGGTAGGTTTGTGTTGGCCTTTGCTGAGTCTAGCTAATAATTTCCCAGCCTTGTTCCCCTATTTATGGAGTGCAAGATCCCAGTGGGCCGTGTGGATTCTATCCAAATGTTCCGCCCATGTCTCAAATTGTTGCTTAGCCGTCCTCCATTTTTCTCTATTTTCTGCAGTGTTGTTCCGTTGTAGGGCTCTCTGCGCTTCCCGCAACAGATTACTTGTTTCCGTATAACGTTTGAAGGCGTTTTTTGTGTGACGCGTAGGCAATAATTTTGCCTCTGAGGACCGCCTTGCCGGCATCCCAGAATAGGTTTGGGCTGGGGCAGTGGGCTCTATTGTTGTTAGCGTAGTCCTCCCAGGTTGTGCGTAAGACCAGTTGCAGGTGGGTGTCTCCTGCTAAGTATGAAGGGAATCTCCAAATCTTAGGGGAGGAGGGGGCTGTTAGATCTGATAGCGTAACTGATATCGGGCTATGATCTGAGATTGCTATGTCGTGTATATGGGATTCCTTTACATAGTGGATTGTGGAGTGGGTGGCAAAGATATGGTCAATTCTCGAGAAGGACCTGTGTGGTGGCGAGTAATATGTGAACTCCCTGTCCGTGGGGTGGGATATTCGCCATGTATCGATTAGGTTAGTGTCTGAGGCAAAGCGTTCTAGTAGGGACGGAAGGCTTGTGGCACTGGGATTGCGCGGTGGGAGTTTGTGAGGGGATCTGTCCTCTACTGGGTTGCACACCATGTTGAAGTCGCCTCCAACTAGGTGGAGAATGTGTGGCTTGCTAAGTAGCCATCTCGTGGTCTCCTGAAAGAACGAGAGGGTGGGCGAGTTTGGTGCGTAGATGTTTGATAGCATTATATCTTTCGATTGAAATCTAAGGTGTAGTGTCACTATGCGCCCCAGGGAGTCGTGTTTTTCCTCTATAATGGTTGGTTGGAGTTTTTTGTGCAGAAGTATGGTTACACCAGCTTTCCTGCCGACCGCTGGGGAGCCATGTACACTACCCACCCACAGTTTTCGGAGACGGTGAAATTCGTCTGCGCCGAGGTGGGTTTCCTGAAGCAGGGCCACATCGGCGCGGAGGCTTTTGAGATGCCTGAGGATTTTGGTACGTTTGGACGGGGACCGTAGCCCCTTAACATTCCATGAGACTACCCGAATGAACGTGCGTGTATATGAGAATGTTTGTCGTGAAATCTAGTGTGTATTAGTGCGATAGGAAGGAAGTACTCACGGTTCAGTAGAGAAGGGGGGTTGAACTCGCTAGGTTGAACATCGGCAGCCTCATTCCGCAAGGAGTGGAAACAAGGAAAGAGACGATCACTATGGGAGGCAAGGGAAAACATTAGTACCAACAACATCAAAACAAACTTTCTGTACTTCACTTTTTTCCTCATGAGCAATATACTCTCATGCGGCTAGTCCGCTCATCAGGCAGTAATGCGACTATTAATAATGTGGGGGGAAAGTTTCAGCAGATCATGAATAAAGCTTATTTGGGGTGAGTGAGTGGGCACCAGTTTGAGAAGTTCCAAGGTAATGAAGCAGTACGGTTGAGATGATGGGGTTGAGCTTGCCCAGGGAGGAAGTTTGTGGTTCCTCTGAGGAATGAGCAGTGATCTGTAGTGCTTCACGAAGGTTTCGGGGGTTCTCCTCCATTGTTGTTTGGGCGCAGCCGCTTCGCTGGATCCTTTCTGGGGCTCCTCTGCTCTCTAGAGTTTGGTGAGATGGGGCCTTGGGTGACAGACGGGCTGGGTTGTTTGGAGAGTGCGGTTCTTAGGAAAGCCTCTGCCTCCCTGGGAGTGTGAAATGTTAGCTGTTTACCTTCATTGGTTTGAATCCGTAGGATTGCGGGGAAGGCCAGAGAGAAACGTATCTTCTGTTTAAAGAGTTCTGAGCAGACCGCTTGGAAGGCCTTACGCTTCTTGGCTACCTCAGCAGAGTAATCAGCAAATATTAGCAGGTTGGCTCCTTCTATCCTTAGATTGCGATTTTTCCTGAAGGCCTGTAATATTTCTAGCTTGTCCGCATAGTTAAGGTATTTGACTATGACAGCTCTGGGGGATTTACGGTTAGGATCTGGAGGGCCTATTCTGTGGGCTTGTTCCACGGTGCAGGGTGCTGGAAGACCCAGCGCTTCAGGTATGCGGGAAGAGCAGAGATGAGTAAGAGCGTTGTTAGGGCAGTTCTCTGGTAGGCCTATGATCCTTAGGTTACTCCTCCTGGACAGATTTTCCAGATCTTCTAGCTTTTCCTGGATTGCTGCAAACACTTTGTCTTGTTTTTCCAGCGTGCCTGTGATCTGATACAATTCGTCATCTATGTCAGATATCCTGGCTTCTGTAGCTGAGATCCTACGGGCCTGTTCCCCCAGCTCCTTCCTCAGTTGTGATATGCCTGACTGCACAGCCGTGTCCACCACCTGTGAAATGTTAGGGAGCAAGAGGGCTGCTACAGCTTGGGCTATTTTGGCATATTCGTCCGGCCCTTCCGCGATGCGGGGCTCCGGGGCCTGCGTGTCCATTGTGACCGTTGCCTGCTCCGTGGCGGCGGCCATCTTTGTACACCCTGGTGTCTGGCTCTGTGTTGTAGCGCGGCCTGGAGCGGCGGGTTCTGACCGAGGAGCGGTGAGGAATTTGTCCATCCGACTCCCGGGAGCTTCCCCTCACTGACCTGGTAGTTTTTTTGGGCTGAATCCCGGTGTAATGGCAGTATTTGTGCCTGAGGGAGCGGAGCTTCGCGCGCTCACTCCTCTCTCATGAGGCGCCGGAACCGGAAGTGCTGCGTCGCTTTAACTGACAATTGCGCGGTCGTGCGACATTGTACACGAACAAAATTTGCGTCCTTTTTTCCCACAAATAGAGTTTTCTTTTGGTGGTATTTGATCACCTCTGCATCATTTCTGATTGCCGCTATAAATAAAAGAAGAGCGACAATTTTGCAAAAAAACCCAAATTTATTACTTTTTGCTAAAATACAAATCCAAAAAAAAAATATTAAAAAATATTTTTCCATCTGTTTTGGTCGATTTATATTCTTCCTCATATTTTTGGTTAAAAAAAATCACAATCGGCGTTTATTGATTGGTTTGTGCAAAAGTTGCCGCGTTTACGGACAATGAGAATTCATTTCTGGGGTTTTTACTTTTTTTAATTTTTTACTAGTAATGGCGGCGATCTGTGATTTTTAGCGGTACTGCGATATTGCAGCTGACATGTCAGACCATTTTGACACTTTTTTGGGACCATTGGCATTTATACAGCGATTGGTGCTATAAAAATGCACTGATTACTTTGTAAATGCCATTGGCAGTGAAAGGGTTAACCTGTAGGGGGCGCTCTAAGGGTTAACTGTGTTCCCTGGGCATTTTCTAACTGCGTGTAGGCTGTCCTGGCTGGGGAAAGGGGATGATCACGGCTTCCATATACAGGAAGCCTGTGATCATCGCCCTTCCCCTTTAACAGAACGGAGATCAGTGTTTACATACACGGACCTCCGTTCTTTCACTGCGAGGGGGCCATCGTGGGTAGCCGGCGGCGATCGAGTCCACCCTACCCGCTCCCCAGACCCCCCCCCGCACACAGTGAGCGTGCAAGCTCATCTCCGGCGGCGCGTGCGCGCTCACAGCACTAGTTATCGCAGCTGCCATGGTATGACGGCGGTTTGTGATAACGAGCCACTCTGTCGCCATCAGACTGGGGTCAGCGGTCGGCAAGTGGTTACAGGACACAACATGACCAAGTACCGAGAAGCCAGCTCAAGGTTAAATTTAGCTCAACGAGCACTAGCAACTTCAAATACCCAGACCCACCATAATGAATGGCAAGAAGCTAAGTCTGGCCCTTGAACAAACCCAACGAGCCCAAGCTGATGCCATTCATTACAAATTTGGAAACAAATCCGGAAAACTCCTAGCGAGATTATGTAAGGGCCTCTATAGGCCTACCCATATTGTCTCACTTAAATGTATGCCTCTCCCAACCGCTAAACTAGTTTTGGCAGGAACCCTGACTCCAGAATTCCACCTATTTAAGGGGACTAGGCAGGGTTGCCCACTATTCCCCCTTATATTTAATCTGGCCGTTGAACCTCTCTCAAGGCAACTACTCCACGAGGCCTCTCTTCATGGTGTCCGCGTTGGGGACACAGAACTTCGTACCACTCTATTCACTGATGATGTGCTCATATTCACATCAAACCCTGCTGCCGACTCGGTCACCATCAAAAAAGTGTTTGATGTATCCAAACTCTGCTTAGGCCTGCGTATAAACTATGCCAAAAGCAAAACTCTCCCTCTGAGACCCTCTAAAATCCTACCCTGGGTCAACAAATCTCCCTTCTCTTTAGCCAAATCTCACATAACATATCTGGGTATCAAGATTGGGAAAATCCCCTCCTCCATATATTCCCTCAACTATCCTCCCCTAATCGATAAGATCACCCAGTAGCTCCATAGATGGATGGACCTATCCCTTTCATTTTGGGGGGATGCCCTCTTTTTAAGATGGCTAGCTTTGCCAGACTACCCTACCCAATACAAAACATTCCATTTCTATTAAAGCACAAAGATGTCCAAACCCTTAACTGCTCCTTATCCAGATTAATTTGGCATAAAAAGAGACCTTGTAACACCATGGCAAAGCTTTACTTTCCCAGAAGCAAAGGGGGGCAAACCTCTCTAATGTTAGAGTGTATAACTCATCCTGCTTGCTACGCATCAGCCTGGACTGGCTAACAAAATCTTCCTGGTACTCAAATTTCATCCTAGAAATGAACATGGTTCTCCCTTACTCCCTGTCCGCTCTTTTACATATCAAATGGAAATCAATACCTCCTGAACTCCAACAAAACCTAATCCTGGGAGACACGGTCATAGCCTGGAGAGAATCTCATAAACTTCTGAAAATATCTCCATACTTCTCAAAACACCTTCCCATTAGAGGAAACCCAAATTTCCCCGCAGGAATGGACTACAAAACTTTTCAAGTATGGGAATCACAAGGTCTCTCAAAGTTTGCCTCACTTTTCGACGATAACTCGGGTCACATCATCCCCTCAAACTCTCATGGAAAAGTACTCCTTACCTGGATCTCATGCCTTCCACTATGCTCAAGGTATTAGCTTCCTGCAAATTTCTTTCAGAGGCTCCCAACCACAAGGAGATACCCATCATAGATAAACTTTTACGCAAAGGTTCTTATTCCATATCGGAAATCTACAAACCACTAATATTAACCACAAAAATTTCTCCAATAACCGTAGCAACGTCGAAATGGGCTAAGGATTTCCCTGATGAGGACTTGGAGGATAAACTTGCCAAAGGATACAACCTGGTACTACGTTATACTACAAACTCAATTAAAACTACTACACCATGCTTTCATCCCATTCATCAGAGACAAAGACAATCCACAAGCCTCCACCTGCCCCTTTGCTCCCTTGAGAAACCCTCCCTCGTCCACCGATTCTGGCATTGCCCCTTGATCTCTACTTTCTGGGAGCAGGTTTCTTCCTTCATACTAAGTATTACTCATATTCATATTACCAAAGACGCACTCTTGATACTTTTCAGCCATTGGGACATCTCAACCTCACCGGGATCCACCAACAAAACCATATCCCCCCATCTACCATGACTTCACTCCACTCTTTTTGCAGCTTGGAAAGCAATCCTCAAAAACTGGACAAGCTCCCACCCTGCCTCTGTATCCCAAGTCAAAAATGACCTCCTCTTGCTCCTTTACAGGGAAAGGCTCACAAATGATATATCCCTACAATCAGCCAGTGTTCGCTTCTATAAAAAGTGGCAAAACTACTTGAGTCACACTATTTCCCATAAGGAGGCGGAGGCTATCAACAACTCACCTCACCTCTACTACGATGGACTCCAAAGACTTTATGATCAAGATGGACAAACACCTTAGGCAGCTTAATACACCTACTGGTCACGCGAGCAGCCCACGCTCAAGTCTTGTACCTTACTTAAATCTATTAATCATAGTATGCAGGTTTATGCTAGCTAGTGAAAACTGCCAATCTACTATGCTACAACAAGGTCCATCCATCTCCAACCATCAAGTGTTAAATGCTGTTAAAATCTTCCGGCCCACCTACACATTACTGGCCCTTAGGATACAAGCACCAGACGGCCATCAGCACACGCACCCCAAAGGGTTACCCCTTCACACGAGGGCTCCTCGCCTCTAACTCTAACTCCCTTACCATACACACCTAGCAGTCTACTACTACCCCCCTGTGCCCCCCCCCCCATTTATGTTATTTTACCCCTCACTGCCCTTCCTGTGCAAATTTAGGTATAGTCCTAAAAGCATGCATATATATACCTTCTTGTTCTCTCATATTTGTGACACTTCTGAGACCATGAATGTATTGTCTTGTTCCTGTACCAACTCGCGCTTATCAATCCCAAATGTCACACTGTTGGAAACCATTGTATACTTTATTTTTGAAACCTCAATAAAATCTTTAAAAAAAGCAAGGCTTATTAAAACCAGTATTACAGTTAAGTTCTCCAGGGTGCCATCCTGGAAGTGAGGTCCGATAATGTGGCCTACACATTTTGCAGGCGAATCCTCTTTGTCAGGGCATCTGAGCTTAACACAAGGTATATATATACTACAACAATATGCAAACAGGTTGTTAGAAATCAAATTAATGTTAAAACACTTCTTTAACTGTGTAGTTCAGTATTATTCAGCAAATTCTAGGTTATCTCGTAATGTATACATCTGATAAAAACAAATTGCATCAAGTTTTCTATGTGCATCGCGACACATGGTGGGGATAGATAATGGCCATTGTATAAAAAGGAAGAAAGAGGGGGTTCACCTGTAACAGATTAATTACAGTCTCTTGGCAGTGGAGCCTGGGGAGCCCGTGGGGATTACTTCCACCGTCTCCTCCAGGGAGGGGTGTTGCCAGACACTTGAAGGCCTGTAATTATTATGATACCTAAAAAACGAATATAGATATAATGTCACCTCACAATTAAAAAGGGGGAGGGGGGAAGGGACTGGACGGATGAGAAGGGGGAAAGGAAATGGGAATGGGGAAGGAGGGGAGGGGTGGGGAAGGATGGGAAGTAGGAAACAGGGGGAGGGGGAAGATGGAAAGGGAAAAAGGGGGAAAGGAAAGGGAGGGAAGGGGAGAGGAGGGTGGGAAAGAGAAAGGAGGGTGGGGGAGGTAGGGAAGGGGGGAGGGAAGAGAAGAAGGGAGAGAAGGAAAGAGAGAGATCTTACCTCAAAGAGTCACAGATATAAGGTCTATATCCAGCATTGGAAAATAGAGAGACAAATCAAACGTAGACACTGCCACTTCTAAGGAGATTTCCGAAGCTTTAAGGTGAATTAAATCCTCAATGGATCTATATAAGAAGGTGGTAGAGGGTTGTTCAAATTTTCTATTTCTGAACAGTGAAAGAAATAGCTGAACACAGACTATGTTGGTGCTTGGAAAATACAGTCAGGTCCATAAATATTGGGGCATCAACACAATTCTAATCTTTTTGGCTCTATACACCACCACAATGGATTTGAAATGAAACAAACAAGAGGTGCTTTAACTGCAGACTTTCAGCTTTAATTTGAGGGTATTTACAACCAAATCAGGTGAACGGTGTAGAAATTACAACAGTTTGTATATGTGCCTCCCACTTTAAGGGACCAAAAGTAATGGGACAATTGGCTGCTCAGCTGTTCCATGGCCAAGTGTGTGTTATTCCCTCGTATCCCATTTGCAGGGAGCAGATAAAAGGTCCAGAGTTCATTTCAAGAGTGCTATTTGCATTTGGAATCTGTTGTTGTCAACTCTCAATGTGAGATCCAAAGAGCTGTCACTATCAGTAAAGCAAGCCATCTTTAGGCTGAAAAAACAAAACAAACCCATCAGAGAGATAGCAAAAACATTAGTTGTGGCTAGAGTTGAGCGAACCCGGACTGTAAAGTTCGGGTCCGTACCGAACTTTGGGGTGTCCGGGACCCGGACCCGGACCCGGACTTTTCAAAAAAAGTCCGGGTTCGGGT
>BLSH010194598.1:20776-34436 GCA_018402905.1 Glandirana rugosa
GCACCAGAAGGCCCAGAAAACCACAACGACTCACGCAAAGAAAAATTCCAAAAGGTTTGTCAACTAAACCGGTGTTGATCTCAACTCGCTTGAAGATCTTCAGGCCCAAGACGACCAAGCCGGCTTGAAGCCCAGTTTCAGGCCCAAGCCCAGGCCTGTCTTGGGCTTGAAACAGGGCCTGGGGCTTGGGGTAACTTTAGTTACCTCTGGGCCTGAAAATCCATGTTTTTCACGACATTTTATCAGGACCTTCCAGGATCTCCAGACGTTTTCCTTCCTTTACACCCATTCCCACCCTGTTCACTGGATGTTTCTTTACCCCTGTCCCTTTATTGAAATTTATAAAAATTTTTTTATTTTTGGTCCGGGACAAAGTTCGGGTTCTGTCCGGACCCGAACCCGGACTTTGACCCGAAGTTCGGCCGAACCAGCAGAACCCGGACTTCTAGAAGTTCGCTCAACTCTAGTTGTGGCCAAATCAACTGTTTGGAAAACCTTAAAAAGAAACGCACTCAGCAACACCAAAAGACCCGGAAGACCACGGAAAACAACTGTGGTGGATGACCGAAGGATTCTTTCCCTGGTGAAGATAATTCGCAACATTTGGCCAGATCAAGAACACTCTCCAGGAGGTAGGTGTATGTGTGTCAAAGTCAACAATCAAGAGAAGACTTCACCAGAGTGAATACAGAGGGTTCACCACAAGATGTAAATCATTGGTGAGCCTCAAAAACAGGAAGGCCAGATTCGAGTTTGCCAAACAACATCTAAAAAAGCCTTCACAGTTCTGGAACAACATCCTATGGACAGATGAGACCAAGATCAACTTGTACCAGGGTGATGGGAAGAGAAGAGTATGGAGAAGGAAAGGAACTGCTCATGATCCAAAGCATACCACCTCATCAGTGAAGCATGGTGGTGGTAGTGTCATGGCGTGGGCATGTATGGCTGCCAATGGAATTGTTTCTCTTGTATTTATGGATGATGTGACTGCTGACAAAAGCAGCAGGATGAATTCTGAAGTGTTTTGGGCAATATTATCTGCTCATATTCAGCCAAATGCTTCAGAACTCATTGGACGGCACTTCACAGTGCAGATGGACAATGACCCGAAGCATACTGCAAAAGCAACCAAGTTTTTTAAGGGAAAGAAGTGGAATGTTATGCAATGGCCAAGTCAATCACCTGACTTGAATCCGATTGAGCATGCATTTCACTTGCTGAAGACAAAACTGAAGGGAAAATGCCCCAAGAACAAGCAGGAACTGAAGACAGTTGCAGTAAATGCCCAGCTTCTGGTGATATCTATCTAGACAGACTTCAGGCTGTAATTGACTGCAAAGTATTTGCAACCAAGTATTAAAAAGTGAAAGTTTGATTTATGATTGTTAATCTATCCCATTACATTTGGTCCCTTAAAAAGTGGGAGGCACATATACAAACTGTTGTAATTCCTACACCGTTCACCTGATTTGGATGTAAATACCCTCAACTTAAAGCTGAAAGTCTGCAGTTAAAGCACATCTTGTTTGTTTCATTTCAAATCCATTGTGGTGGTGTATAGAGCCAAAAAGATTAGAATTGTGTCGATGTCCCAATATTTATGGACCTGACTGTAACCAAGCACTGACCTAAAATTAAAACATATCTTACAGTGAAGCTCTTACCTGCACTTCAAGTGTGTGTGGCCAGTGTACTACATACACCTCTCTCCATGCATTGATGGTAAACCATGTTCCATCAACTGCAGGTGAGGGTATATATAGATATATATGTATATATTGTATATTGTATCTATATATACCCTCACCTGTAATTGATGGAATATGGTTTACCATCAATGCATGGAGAGAGGTGTATGCAGTACACTGGCCCCACACGCTTGAAGTACAGGTAAGAGCTCCTGTCCTCTGAGTCCACAAGGGGGTGAAGGCAGAGAATCGAAAGAACATGAAGGAGATAGAAGGGGAAGGGAAGAAGAACACATGACAACATTAAATCTATTATCATATAATGTAAGAGGGATCAATACCCCTGAAAAAAAGACATAAAGTGTTAGGGGAGTTAAAACGATACTTTGCAAATATAATCTTCCTACAGGAGACATATTTAACTCAAGATACAAATGTAAAGTTATGCTCAAGAAATTACCCAGTATGGTATTATAGGGATTCTCCCAATTAAATGAGCAAAATGAGTCGCAATGGGACTGGAAAAAGAAGTAAGATTCCAGTTGGATGGAAGGAAGGTGGACATGGAAGGACGGTATATATTCTTAAAATGGAAAATTGCAAGGAATGGAATACACACTGGCCAATATATACTGCCCTAATAAAAATCTGAAAGGTTATTTGAAAGAGATTTTGGGAAAACTAATGGAATTCAAGAAGGATAAACTAATCTTGGCGGGAGATCTGAATTTTTGTATGGATTCTCAGGTAGATAGTATGTCAAGTGCCCCGGGGACTGGAAGCCATAAATTAAAGATATTAAAGAAAAAACATTATCAATGTCAACTAGTGGATGTATGGAGAACCCAGCAGCCATGGGTAAAAGATTACTCCTTTTACTCCCTGGTACATGGGACGTGCTCTAGGCTAGATTATATTATGGTAGAGCATAGATTGTTAGACGCAGTAATAAAGTTATCTATAGGAATAAGGGCAATATCACACCATGCCCCAGTAACAACGATGCTAAAGTTGGCGGGGGCTCATGATAGGATGAGCTCCTGGAGACTAAAGGAGGATTTAATTCAGGATAAAGGAGTAGAAGAGAAAATAAAAGAAGAGATAGAACAATGTTTTCAGTTAAATGAAACCCATGAAGTGACAGAGGCTACAAAATGAGAGGCACACAAGGCTTATTTCAGAGGAACCTTGATTTCCATGGGAACTAGAAAAAAAAGGAAAGGACAAGTAATATTGATAGGTTAGTAAAAGAGATATACGAGTTAGAACAGTTCCATAAAAAGAAAATGGGTATGGAAACTCAATATGCCTTAGTAATGAAAACAGAAAATTTGAAAGACCTAATGGAACAAGAGACAAGACAAGCCTTTAATAGAGTTGCCAATGATAAATATAAATGGGGGAATAAACGAGGGAAGTACATAGTGTTAGAAGAAGACTGTGCTGAGGACTTGTTTGCACTTTGTTGTGCTTTCCTCATGCTCCCAGAGGAGGGGGCGCCGGGAGGCTCTATTTAAACAGTGTGCACCCTGTAGCAAGTGCTGTCTGATCTACAGCGTATAGTGTGTGTTTCCTGAGCAACCTGTACTTAGATTCTCTGTTCCTGTGACCCGGCTTGCCTGACTTTGCTAAACTCTGCCTGCACCAACCCCTGGACTGTCTATGACCACCCTCTTGCCTAGCCCTCCGGTACTTTGCCTGCCTGCCTGTTGACGACCCTGCTTGAACCCGACCATCCATCTGCCTGCTCCTCTTGTACCGCACCGCCAGCTTGTTTCACGACCCGGCCTGTACGACCATTCTTCAAGTGCACGAGTATTCCAGCGGACTTCTACCAACACCAGTGACCCAGTCTGACCCTCATGCCATCCTGCACTCCTGAGCCACCTGTCTACTCTACCAGGGGTTCCCGAGTCAGGGTAGTAAGGGAGGTTACCTACTGCATAAGTCAGACTCACCCAAAAGGTACATGACACATAGCAAGAATACAAAAAAAAAAAAAAAATTATATAGAAAAGATGAAAAATGAGAAGGGAGAGACAGTATGTACAACATCAGATATAGCTAGGTCATTCCAAAGGTATTATAGTGCTTTTTACTATGTAAGGCAAAAGAGGACATTGGAAGAAGAATTATAAAAAAAAATAAAAAAATAAAAAAATATTTGAGAGAAGCAAAACTACCAAACATATCAGCAGAAAAACTACTAGCATTAGAGAACCCAATAACACAAGAATAAATTAGCTTACCTATAAAAAACACATTTACAGGGAAAAGTCCAGGCCCCGATGGATTTACAATTTCATATTACAAAAAAATTAAAGACCAATTAATACCAAAATTATGGATACATATGAATGATCTGGGAAAGGGAGAAGAAATGAGACAAGAATCTTTGCATGCACACATCATGGTAATACCTAAAGAGGGAACAGATGCAACTTTATGCTTCAGTTATAGACCAATAGCGTTATTAAACGTTGACACAAAATTGTATGCAAAGATCTTGGCTACAAGACTAAAAGAGTTGATGCCTGAATGGATCCATGCTGACCAGACGGGTTTTATTCCAGAAAGGGAAGGCAAGGATAATGGGATTAGATTGTTACTAATTTTGCATAAATCAAGAGGTGGAAAGTCCCCAGCTCTATTTCTATCAATAGATGCCAAATAGGCATTTGACAGGGTAGACTTGGGATTCATGATGGAAACAATGGAGAATGTGGAATTGGGCCCTAGGATGACCCAATCGATCCAGGTTCTCTATGAGCACCCTACAGCATCAGTGAAGGTTAAGTCTTTCAGGGGTGAGAACCATCATAGTTATTAAAAGAGCAAATTAACTTTGACTTTTCCTTACAAACATGGGACCAATCTCCTGACCTGGGTATCATGTCATGGGGAGGATTTTAGGAGTGATGTAATCTTCCTACTGAATGTGATCCATATTTTGATTTGTATCTCTTGAAATTGAATAAACATTATTGAAAGAAAATAATACATGACTTAACGCTTTCAATAGTCCATACTGACAAATATTTTCTTTGTTTTCAGTATCAGAAATGAGCCTGTCAAGGCCGATAAGCCAGCCTTTACACTGAAGCCACCGACCAGCCAGCCACAACAGCAGCTGAGTAAAGAGCTGGTTTCCTGTTTTTCCCTGCTACGGGAATATACTCAAAATGTGCCAAACCGTACGTTTTTTGTTAAGATTTTTTTTTTTCAATGTAAAGCATAGTCATAAAAACAAGAAAGTCCTCAGACCCAGATAACCTTGTGACTGGGTCACTAAATAAAATGAGGCTTACTTCATAAAGCTATTAAGTTATTTTCGGCTAAGGCCATTGTGGTTTCAGCATTACAGTCATATGGCTGAAAAAAGACCCTTGTTCAGACATTAAAGCTTTGTGAATTTGCAATAAAAATGTAAAGATAAAATCCAGTCATTGCCAGAAGTGACATGTTAAAAAGCAGTATATAAAAGATTTGCAACTTTCATAAAGAAAGTGAAAAATCTACGCAATTCCTTATCACTGAATTAATTGTTCCTGTCAGCTTCATCCCACAATGCATAGCCATAAGGCAGTTATAGAAAATAAGGATGATTGGATTTTAATTGAACTTATATATTTATATCAATTATGTTTCTGAAGCCAGCCTGCATTATGCAGGTAATATCATATGAAGACAATATTTTCATTAACGTTCACCTTAAAAATAGAAAATGTCTCCAAAGTTCAGAGTGGTCCTATAGTCTATTCTTGGCCTGCAGTGTCCTGATTTGTCCTCTGAATTCCCTCTGTCATCCACATCAACCTAGCCTCCATTTTCCAGTTTGACCTCTACAACATATTATGTCCCTTGTCTTTTAGCCCTACTAGAGCAGAATTGAGAAGATGTAGCCTGGCTGAAGAATTTGGCCTGATCACTTTAGGGAAAGTCCATCACTATAATCTCTGTTGTAGGATGGACCTCTCTTTAGAGCTGAATTCACCCAGAACTGCATTTCTCTTGTGGTTTAGATGTAACCTTTTATGAAATAACAATCCTTTGTGGATCTAACTGGGCTACTGGCAATGAAAGGGGACCCATCAAATGTGTGAATTTACACATTCTAGTACATATATTAGGCATGGGTTTTTAAAACACTATAAATTACTTTATTTTTTTACTTGTCCTAATGTTATATTCTCTGTACATTTTCTAACTAATATTTTCTTCTCTAGGTGGCTCAGACAAAACAATGGTGACTACAAGCCATGATCATCTTTCAGAATATGAAGGCTGAAGATAAAATCCCCAGCCATTTCTTCCTCAATAGGGAAAATTGGAGTCTAACCATGATGAACTCCAGGACAAGTTCATTGAAGTCACAGGAATGTTCGAAGAATACGCCGATAAGTAAGTTTCTGTTAAATCCATTGGGACTCCCTGTTTCTGGGGAATGGTTTTCATGCACGTTTTTTTTTTCCATTCCATAACATCTAAGTCTGACAAGTTCTTAAATGAGATTGTCAGTCCCATTTAGTTTTAGCAATATAAACATGTGGAAACCCAGCAAATTGTTTACTCATTTTACTTGATTAAATGGGTCCATATTTTATTATTTTTTTACTTTTGTCGATCTAAGAATTGCTCTTTTATGTCTTCTACAACCCATCCTAACCTCCATATTTCTTTACAGGTCTTCGGGAGAACAACTGGGACTGGGTACAGTCTATGAACCACTTCAACTTCCTGAATTCAGATGGCCAAATTCCACCACAATGTTTTTACTGGCATGAGGGACAGACCATCTTTCCAACAAACAAAAACATGATGGTCTTTGAATTTGCCAGGATGACCGACATGCGCCTGGGTTTCTATTTCTGATCTATTGTTTTTTATGCAATTAATGCTGGCCATACACTAGGAGATTTTCATCAGGAGCCAGCTGAAATTTGCTCCATGTGTGGCCCCGTCTCCACCCTCTTGCCGAACATTCTTTGATTGAAAATATTTGGACTAACACTGACTGGATGCAGCTACTGTTTGGGTATTCTGAATGCCACCCCCAGCAGCTGTCAGAATACACTAGGAGTATTAGGAAGGATAGAGGAAGCTATTAAATGTTATTATTATTATGCCTCAGAATTCCTCCAAGTTTGCATTTTATGTTGAGGTGCTTTTGTTCACTTCAGGAGGGTTTTGCATTCATAAACAAGTCTATAGGAATGCAAAAGCCCTATGAGGCAGGTCAAATGCAGGTAAGAAGAAGGCCAACTGCAGGTCATATACACCTGTCAATGAATTCTGAATTATTTCAGAAATCTCTTGAACTAATATTAAACTGATATCATAGGTACACGCCCAAAATCCGTCTACACAAGCCCTTTGACAACAGTATATCCTTTTCTATTGGCCTAGTTTTTCCTGGTGGTACAAAATCTTTATTGTACTTTTCCATGGTGAAATTGTCTCCTGCTCAGAGCAGAGTGTAGTCCTTTAGTGCTCTTCTGTATGAAGTCTAGGCATATTATGTTTACATTATCATCGCCCCGTACCAGTGAAATAATCGATTAGCTGGACCTCTGACAAAATGGAGATGACCCAGGAAGTCATAGGGAAATTCTGTGCTTACCATTGTTTCCACTATATATACAGTATCTCACAAAAGTGAGTACACCCCTCACATTTTTACTCAACACACAGTGAGTATACCCCTAAGTAAAAAAGTGTCAATATTTTGTGTGGCCACCATTATTTTCCAGCACTGCATGGATTTCACCAGAACTTCACAGGTTGCCACTGGAGTCCTCTTACACTCCTCCATGATGACATCATGGAACTGGTGGATGTTAGAGACCTTGCGCTCCTCCACCCTATTTTTGAGGATGGTCCACAGATGCTCAATAGGGTTTAGGTCTGGAGACATGCTTGGCCAGTCCATCACCTTTACCCTCAGTTTCTTTAGCAAGGCAGTGGTCATCTTGAAGGTGTGTTTGGGGTTGTTATCATGTTGGAAGTCTGCCTTGAGGCCCAGTCTCCGAAGGGAGGGGATCATGCTGTGCTTCAGTATGTCACAGTACATGTTGGCATTCATGGATCCTTCAATAAACTGTAGCTCCCCAGTTCCGGCAGCACTCATGCAGCCACAGACCATGACACTACCACCACCATGCTTGACTGTTAGCAAGACACACTTTTCTTTGTACCCCTCACTTGGTTGTCGGCACACACGCTTGACACGATCTGAACCAAATAAGTTTATATTGGTCTCATCAGACCACAGGCCATGATTCTAGTAATCCATGTCCTTAGTCTGCTTGTCTTCAGCAAACTGTTTGCAGACTTTCTTGTGCATCATCTTTAGAAGAAGCTTCCTTCTGGGCCAACAGCCATGAAGACCAATTTGATGCAGTATGCGGCGTATGGTATGAGCACTGATAGCCTGACCCCCAGCCCTTCAACCTCTGCAGAAATGCTGGCAGCACTCATATGTCTACTTGCCAAAGACAACATCTGGATATGATGCTGAGCATGTGCACTTAACCTCTTTGGTCGACCATGGCGAGGCCTGTTCTAAGTGGAACCTGTCCTGTTAAACCGCTGTATGGTCTTGGCCACCATGCTGCAGCCTAGTTTCAGGATCTTGGCAATCTTCTTATAGCCTAGGCCATCTTTATGTAGGACAACAATTCTTTTTCTCAGACCCTCAGAGAGTTATTTGCCATGAGGTGCCATGTTGAACTTTCAGTGACCAGTATGAGAGAGTGAGAGTGATAACACCAAATTTAACACACCTTCTCCCCATTTACACCTGAGACCTTGTAACACTAACGAGTCACATGACACCCAGGAGGGAAAATGGCTAATTGGTTCCAGTTTGGACATTTTCACTTAGGGGTGTACTCACTTCTGTGGCCAGAGGTTTAGACATTGATGGCTGTGTATTGGATTATTTTGAGGAGACAGCAAATTTATACTGTAAGGCGCCTGCAGACTCCGACAACCAATGGCCAGGGTTGTCGGGAAGAGGCCCTTGTCCTCATCAACATGGGAACAAGGTTTTTTGGAGTGGGGGGTGCAGGGCCCCCCTGCCCCAAATCACCCACCCCCCATGTTGAGGGCATGGGGACTGGTATGGTCCAGGAGGGGGGGTGCTCGCTATTTCCCAGAGGGTTGATGCACGTGATGCATGCAGTATGTGTAAAGCTAATTGGATTCAAACACAAACATATTTCTATTTTTGTTCTCCCGAGAAGTTAGCTTGATAGAAACCACCAAACTTATGTATCCTGTTCTACACAGAATATATTATCTAATAAAAACGTATTTTGACCATTTATTAGCATGGGGTTGTGAGAAAAAAACTGGGGGATAACCTAATTATTTCACTTGTGAAACACACATGGCCAGTTCTCCTCCAATCACAGAGCAACGCTATGAACTACCATGCCACTTTTCGCATGTAGCCGCACACCAAACGTTTACCTGTGGACACAGCTGACTGCATCAAGGCTCAGACATCCGCAGTTAAACATGCAGTGTGTGGCTATAAGCAAATAGCTGAGACCACTGTCAGCCTGTCTTTAGTTTAAAGAAGATGACTGGCCACTGCTATTCGCATTACCTGGTCATGGTTACCTGGTCATTCCTAATTAGCTTAGGGGTGGGACCACTCAGCGACATCACCTGTTGGCACTTCCCCCTGTGACATCATTGACCCAGCATGCACCAGTCGGTGACATCACAGGGGGACAGTGCCACCAAGTGATGTCTCTGAGTGGCCCCCGCTCCTTAGCTACTTAAGAACTCTCACACATCACGTGCAGAGCTTTCAGCTTTCGGTGTGATTGACAATAAATCTACATTGGGGAACATCATTTTTTTATTTTTAATAAAGGAATGGTCAAAAACTGTGTCCATGTTTTTATCTCGTTTTTGACACTTTTTGTTGAATAAGTAGGGGTGCAATGTACCCCATACTCATTCACATTGGGGGGTAGGATTTGGGGCCCCTTGTTAAAAGGGGCTTCCAAATTCAGCCCCCTGCCCACAGACTCCCCCAAACACCGGGCAGGGTTGTGGGGAAGAGGCCCTTGTCCCTATCAACATGAGAACAAGGTGCTTTGGGGCCCCAATGTTGAGTGCATGTGGCTTGGTATGGTTCAGGCAGGTGGCGCTCATTTGTCTTGCTCCTTTCCTGGCCCAATGCTATTTTTTTTAAAGTTTTGGTTTGGGGGTCCCATCAAAATCCATACCAGACCTAAGGGTCTGGTATGGATATGGAGATGGACCCCACATCGTTGTATATTAAATTGTGGAGTGGGGCTCCCATTAAAATTCATACCAGACCCGAAAGGACCTGGTATGGATTGGAGGGAACCCCCACACAGTTTTTTTCATGATTTTTATTGTCAGCAATGTTTTTTTACGTTTAGCTGTCAGCTGATGAGTCATCCGTTAAGGATGCAGTGGCTGGCTTCCTGGCTTGATCCTTAAAGTGATACTAAAGTTTTGTTTTATTTAGTTAAAAATAACAAACATGTCCATACTTACCTGCTTTGTGCAGTGGTTTTGCACAGAGCAGTGTCCTCACTTCAGTACTCCTGGCCCCTCCCTCCTTTTTTAGCAACTACCTTATGGACCTATTAGTTAGCTCCTCACACATGTGTGGTCATGTGATTTATGCATTATAGGTGAACCTTGTTGGTGCTGCTTTTCATATGGTTTTGACAAAAACCTTTGAATAGTGTGAAACATGTCAACCCATCTGTCCTCCCCCTGCCTGTACCCCCTTTATTCTTTTAATACTTCAAATAAAGGAATTTGCTTATTATCCAGTGGGTGTGCTGCCATTCTGGACTTTCCTCTCCACTTCAAACTGTTGCAGTGACAGGGAGTGCACCCTGTTCTATGGAAGCACTGTTGGTGAATTGTCTCCCTGATTCACCTGGGAGCTGTGGTTTCCTGTACTGCCCCTCCCTCCTGTTCAGTGCCCCCAGCTTGCTATGGGAGCACCCAAGCCGAGCCGCAGCTTCCTGTATCCATTCCCCCCCTTTCTCTCCTCATTGGCTGACTGACTTTGATTGACAGCAGCGGGAGCCAATGGCGCAGCGCTGCTGTCTCAGCCAAAGAGGAGGGGAGTCCCGGGCAGCCGAGACACTCCTGCAAAATCGCTGAATCTAGATGGGGCTCAGGTAAGTATTAGGGGGGCTGAGGGGGGCTGCTGCACACAGAAGCTTTTTTATCTTAATGCATAGAATGCATTTCTGCCTTTACAGTCACTTTAACAACCAGCTAATGTTAAAGATACCGGTGGCTGCTGGCTCCAAAAATTTGCATCTGAGCGGCATCTAAAATCGCAGCTGAACCACTGAACAGCTGCTTAGGAGATTTGCAGTAAAAATGGAGGGGAAATTTTCACCGGACATGTGTGAACCTCACCTTAGTGTGTTTTGGAAGTGTCATGTTGAATACAATGGGCCAGACGCATGCAGTTGAATGTTTTGCATGCATATTGCAAAGGAATCCCACAATGAATGCAAAAAAGAACATCTCAATGAACAAAGCTTTAACGCAACCAATGCATCACATCTGGCATGAATGGCATTTTAACCACTTCCTGCCTGCCATATAGTAGAATGATGGCCAGAAACTCATTGTATTATCCTAACTGGGCGTCATATGACGTTCAGCAGGAAAAGCCACTAGCGCACACCAACGGCAATCGGAGTGACATACCACATCTCTGATCCTGGTAAAGATTCGATGACATAGGCTCTTTACCATGTGACCAGCTGTGTCCAATCACATGGTAACCAGGAAGTGCCATTTATCAGCTTTTCCTCTACTCACACTGATAAGGTGCGGGTAGAGGAGAGCCGATCGGCGGCTCTTCTGATGGGGGGGTCTGCACTGATAATCAGCGCATTGGTTATCAGTGCAGACCCATCGATGATGCCCACTAGAGCCCACCAGGGATGCCCACTAGAGTGCACCAGTGATGCCTGTCAGTGCCTCCTAATCAGTGTTGCCTATCAGTACCACCCATCAGTGTTGCCTATAAGTGCCCACCAGTGCCACCTATCAGTGCCCATCAGTGCCGCCCTCAGTGCCGCCTATGAGTGCTCATCAGAGTGATCTATGAGTGCCCATCAGTTATGCGTATCAGTGCCCATCAGTGCACGTATCAGTGCCCATCAGTGCTGCATATCGTCAGTGCTGCCTCATCATCTCAGTGCTAATCAGTGCCACCTCATCAGTGTCTATCAGTTCCCATCAGTGCAGTATCATCAGTGCTCATCAGTGGAGGAGAAAACCTATTTATTTACAAAGTTTTATAACAGAAACAAAGAAAAACTTTTTTTTCAAAATTTTTGGCCTTTTTTTATTGGTAGCGCAAAAAATAAAAACCCCAGTGGTGATCAAATACCACCAAAAGAAAGCACTATTT
Organism: Glandirana rugosa; assembly: GCA_018402905.1. Lineage (NCBI taxonomy): Eukaryota > Metazoa > Chordata > Amphibia > Anura > Ranidae > Glandirana > Glandirana rugosa. The sequence goes on from BLSH010194598.1 coordinate 32,906, forward strand.
GTGGGGAAAAATTATAAAAATTTTGTTTGGGTAAGTGTTGCATGACTGCGTAAATTATCATTCAAAATGTGACAGCGCTGAAAACTGAAAAATGGCCTGGCCAGGAAGAGGGTGTAAGTGCCCAGTATTGAAGTGGTTAAGTAATATTGATTTTTTTTTGTTGTCTTGTACAATGGCCATTTTAAGGTCAGCTTCAGTGACACCAAACATTTCCATGCCATAGCCCCCCTGCTATGGACAGATATATAGTCCAATTACACTAAAAATTCAAATCATTAAATACATTCCAAGTGCTTCAAAACAAGTGGTGTGAAAAGTCTAAAGGCACACCAGCTGTAAACACACCTCTGAAAAGTGATAATTGTTGGATCGCTTTCTTAGAGGTGGTTTGGAGACCATTTACATGCATTCCAGTTGGCAATATTGCTGCCTTCTGAATGCCTGTTTTCGTTTTAGATTTAAAGGGGGATTTTGCATTGAAACAGTGAGCATGCAACCATGTGCCAAGAGTTTGGCAGGGGGTTGTGGTGTGGTACTACTGACCTGCCGAATGTGAAATATTGCGTAAAACTTGCTGCACCACGCCACAAAGTGTTACTCCCATGACAATGCATATGAGCCACAAAGTGTTACACCCATGACAATGCATATGAGCCTGAGCCATGCCACACATATGAAAGAGGCCTTATACATAATATTTTTTGTTTAAAAAGCAGCCACAGCCATGTAGAAAAGCCTGTCTCCTGCCAGCATGATGCTAGAAACCTGAGCAGGGGGTATGTAAGATCTCTGCAGATAAACCACTGCTTCCACACAGACAACAAGCTGCCCAGTAACAGGCTTTTTATACTCAGGGCTTCTTTTAACCGCTTGCTGCCTGACCACCATCAAACAATGGAGCGGCCTGGGGACAAGTGGATTGGGCAGCCAGATACTGTTACATACCCTCCTCTCCCCTCCAAGCTCCAACAGTGTCCCAGAGGACAGGCGGACCCCCCAAGGACCGGTGTGAGGCGCTTGCAGCCGGGGACTGCTACCTGGGTCAGTCTGTGCTCTATGACATAAGAAGGATCTGCTGGAAGGAGCAAAGCACTCCCATCCTCACCACCTAAAAGGAGAAGGGCCCTGCCCATTGCTAGCCAGCGTGAATGTCCTATGGAAGCAGTTACCAGGCATCATACACACACCTACCCACAGACTGGGATAGGGGGTGTACAGAGGGGACTGCAGACAGGGCTAGGGGCCCCTCTCTCTGATCCTCCCCTCTCATCCCTCTCTTTTCCCCCTCTCCCTCTCATCCCCAATCCCTTCTCTCTCTTTGTCATCCACAATCCCCCCTCTCACCCCTTTCTCTCTCTTACCACCTTCTCTCCTTCACCCATCCCCCTCTCTCTCATCTCCTCTCTCTTTCACCCACCCCCTCTCTCTTATACTTCTGTCTCTCAAACCCCCTCTCTCACACCACACTCTCTCTCACCCCCACTCTTTCTCTCACCCCTCTCTCTTTCACCCATCTCGTGTCTGACTGGGT
>BLSH010194598.1:34845-49337 GCA_018402905.1 Glandirana rugosa
CGGATTACACCCTCCAATCTCCCCCCACCACTGCCACTGATACCTTTCCACCCCCCACCAAAACCTTCACCATTACCTAAACCCCCCCAGCCCTATCAACCAATAGGTGAGTGGTAACGATGTGCATCAGAAAGCAGAAATGATGTGCTGCAACCTCTAGCAACTTATGAGTAAGCTGTAGTGTTATGCTTTAACCTCTGGCAATCAATCAAATTGCTGCCTGATCTGCTGCAGTAAATTGATTTGGATTTTAGCTGCTATTTACTGTATGTCTCAAAGCAGATGGAGAGCAAAATTGTAGTTGTCGTGGGGGGCAAAGAAAATGTTTGCCCAGGGTCCAATCAGTATTAAAGACAGCCCTGATTGTATTGTATTTCAAAAGGACAGTGTTTACTTGACAGGCAATCTATGAAAAATAAAATATTTTTCTAAAAATGTATTAGCAATGAACTGCAATATACAAACAACCTACTGATTGCACTAAGGCCATGTGTATAGCTCATCGTGTTGTCCATTTACACTCAGCATATTGAATAGGTTTGTGGATGAACAGCAAAACCTATTCACTGGGCCAAAGCTGGTAGGGAGTACTAAATCTTTGTCAGTTTAGCAAAGGCTACTTGTATGGTAACAGGAGGGACAATGAAAGTATAAGTGTAGATATGGGAAAAGAGAGGGATTTTTATGGTGACAATAAGCAACAACAACATTTCATACAAAAATTTAAATCATTATTTGGCCAAAAAATTACATAACATCAAAGAAATTGATACATATACCATTTGAACATTAATTATAATGATTCACATGCTCACGCTTCAATACTCAACATGTTTCGCTTGGCTGCTTCATCAGGAACTATAGAGCATATAGAGCAACATAATAATAAATACATAATAAACAAACAAACCAAATATGCACTACATTAGCATTAGTAAAAAATGCATGCAGATGGAAATGGAACATGTAATAATACAATATGAATTTGATTTGTATACATATACAATAATTAAACAAAAAAGAAAACACAGAAAAATAAACATAATTAAGACCAAGTGTCCTTTATGGCTGAATATCTATCACCGGAGCCATGACGATGGAGGTCCAAACACAACGAAAGAGGCAAATAAACACGCTTACCATAAATGTAAATGGTGTAGTACCGACAATTTTGTAGACCCCAATAGGTCCCAAGGGGGAGACCGCCACGGATAGTGGAAAGATAGAGGATCATAGGGGAGGCACAGGAAACACCAGGCAGGGCTGTAGGGCAGTATAGATATATAAGATATGAAAGTATGAGCTTTACACAGCCTTTGTCTTGAAGAGATGGAGTGTGCCGGGATTTATTAAAATGTTAAATATGATGCAGAAAGTAATAGATATTTTCTCTTTTTGTAATAGAGATTCTCACTTTTGGTTGTCAGCTTTTTATTTGCTTGCATATTTGTGTTTTTGCTTTTTTTTCTTATTTCACCCTTCAGTGCCACTAAGTGAAGTTATAGAGCAAGTTCAGCTAGGGTTGAGCACAAAACCAATACATTTGTGGTGAAATCAAGTTCTTATCCCATTGCCACCTGAGAAAAGAAAACATAATAGTTTATTTGTTTGACTATATAGAAGCATAAATAGAAAACAATATGACATTCTACAACTATCTGTATAGAGATTCTCAAAAGGGGAAGGTACTGTAAACTAGTGAGTCAAGTGTTAAAGGGACATATTAAAAATCAAATGTATGAAGAAGTCCACACCAAATTATTCCTCATGCTGAGGCCGATAGTGTAAGGAAAAGTGGAGATGTAACATGCTAAGCCAAATATTACTGCCAATGATAAGCAGAACAGGTGGGAATTATGCTTAGTTGTGGCACCCTGCTTAGATATTTCACAGTCACCTAGTGGCAATGAAAAGCATGAACAGGGTATCTCAACTCTGAAGAAGTGTGTCATGGGCAGGGGTCAGACTCAAGGGTCAGTAGCTACAGTATAGCAGTAGAAAGACTCCCACAACCAGCTGGATAAGTGAACAAGCAGGTCACCCTGGCAGATAATATGGACTCATGTAGGTGTGGGGTCTGTTCACCACAGCTCCTAATGTTGGAGATGGGTTTTGCTGCGTGTTCATACCAGGTCACGGTCCTCAGGATCACCCCACCAGGAGGTGAGCAAGCCAGAATCCAGTAGCAGTTATAGTAGGTATGGCTCAAGCAGAAGCATAATCAGTAAAGAAACCAAAGGTCGGTAACAAGTGGTTACAGGTTGGGTTCAAGCAGAAGTGGAGTCAAGGAACAAGCCAAATGTCGGTAGCAAGTGGTAGCAAAGATAAGGAAGGCAGCAGGAGTCACAAGATCAAGATATTGGCTGGAGATAGCACAATATTCTGGCCAACAGGATGTGCAAAGACGTGGCCTAAATCAGGAAGTTAATGGGAGGAGCAAAGAGTTCAAGGTTCATGAGAAGCAAGGCATAAGGCAAGGAGCTGTCCAGCCTTTCAGGTGGCTCAGCAAGAAGAGTTACTACCAGACACAGCAGAGGTCCAGGGTTAAGGTCCAGGCCCTGACAGAGTGCATGTGTCATGAATATGTCACACAGAGTCTCCTCAACTTTGTGTCCTGACTGTGGCAGAATAATCTGGTCTAGCATGTTCTCTACAAGCAGCAATGGCATTGAAATCAAGTAAAACATAGATACAGACTTCATCACATACTTGATTTCTAAATATATGCCAATAACAGCTGACTCTCTTGTTTATAGAACCTTTCTATTTGTAGATTTCTACATGACTATATAGTGTAAGAATTATATGATTTTATGATGTCATACAGTTTCCTCTTGATAGCGTTCTATTAGGAGCTCTAATTAACTCTTGTCCTCGGATTGGTCTTTAGTTCTATTTATAACTCATATAAAAATTCCCCTTATGATATTCATTCCCATAACACTTGGTTATTGAATTCTTAACCTCTGTAATTGCTCTGGGAGCTTTGAGAAAGGTGTATTCCCAAGTTGTCTATGCTCTATAAAATATAACCGAGCAGCTTCCTAGAAAAATATGATGAAGATGGGTAATATTTTAGATTGCAGTGAAGATGATGATGGCAAATAAATTAAACTGTAGTTTACATTTATCATTATGGTGGCTTTTATATTACATAAGCTTTTCTTCAGTGTTGTCTTAAAAGAAAGAACATTGGCAATTATAGAAATGGCTACATCCCTTCAAGTTCAATATTTCTTCATTTTATTTTAGTACAAATCCTTGTAAGTATTCTTTATTATTTGTCATATGTATCTTTGTCGGTCATCCTATCTAGCATAACGTCATTCACAAATGAGCCTAATCCTTGTGTCTTCTTGCAAAAAATACCACCTTCATTGCAAAATTAAAAATATAATTTTTAAAATTGCTGTCTGGGAAAATCACATTTAAAAAAATGTCCATAATGATTGAGCTTTGCATTAAGAACTAATGATGTAACATTGAGATGGCAATAGAGATCTCTGGCATAATAGCCTGACGCTTTCTCCATTTTTGAATCTATGTAGGCCTGAGCGCCGGATTCCCCAGAGCCTCGCGGCTGTATATTATTATCCCTTGCAGGTCCTTGGCTGGAGACCTGAGATAGGCAGGCGCTTGCAGGCATAAGGGTTTGGGTTTGGATACAAGTATCTTACCCTCTGTTGGATGTTCCTTAGTTAAACACTTATGGGGGATTCTAGATCCTATCACATTTTATTCTGATTAATGTTACAGTTGTCACTGTTATACTTGTTATATCTGCTATAATATGGGGCCTGGCTGTTATACACTCCTATATGCACCTATTGTGGGTGTCATTTAGATTGGAGAGGGGATTCGGGCATGAAATCTTGCTCAGTATGGTGAATGATCTATGGCTGAAGCCCCTGACCAATGATCAACAACCCGGTCACTTTATTAATGTTCACGTGATGGCAGAGTGAGCTGTTTCATGAGCCTGTCTCAGGGCCTAGGGGGAAGCAGACAGATGAGTCACCTATTTTAGGGGCTCGCCGGACAGCACTCCCCCTACTCCCTTCGAGACACAGATCTCCCTATTATGTTTGCCTATCTTTTATGTGGAGACCTTGGATTGTCAACAAGGTTAGCTTATGTCCGTGTTAGACTTGTTTCCCACCTTGGAGAGGCAGGCTCTCTTCTGAACCTCTCCGGCTTATCTTTCCCTTCCCCGTTTCCCCGTAACTTCCCTTTTAGGTGGACTAGCATGTCTATTTTCACCTCCGGTATATACTAGAAGTGCTTAGTAAGTACTTGGCTCTCCTCTCTGAGAATCTACATAACCCCTCACTCTAACCGGTCACTCGGTTTGAAATAGTCATCTTTGCCTGGGTTTAACCCCATATTCCTTCCTTTTAGTCCTCCCCACTGTTCTTTTTATTTCCCCTCCCTCCTCCCTTCCACCTCCCCTTTTTTTTTCTCTCGTCCCTCCTTTCCTCTCTCTCTTCCCCTCTCCCTTGTTTCCTCTTGACCTCTGCAGCCGCTCTCTCCATCTGGACCGCTTGGCAGTAAGCCTTAGTGATTAGATTTAATTTAGTGCCCAGGTTTCTGAACATGGCTAGCACCCTAAATCGATCAGCTCCTCTCTCGCTCAAAGTATATTGTCTCAATGTTAAGGGCCTTAATGTTCCTGAGAAGTGTAGTAGCCTGCTTGCAGAAGCACATTGTCATAGGGCACAAATAGTTTTCGTGTAAGAAACACACTTTAAGACGGGCTCTATCCCATGCCTTTCTAATCGCAGGTTCCCCACATCGCATCATGCTACCTGCGCAGACTCCAAGACAAAGGGAGTCTCGATCCTGCTTTCTCAATCATTGTCGTTTCATCTAATAGATCATCTATTAGATCCTGAAGGTAGGTATATCTTCCTCAAAGGTACCTGGAAGAACAGACCAGTGACATTGCCCAAATTCCAAACAGGTGCCTTTCTTGTGAGATGTTCTTATGAAACTTACGCTTTTCCAGACTGGCCTCCTCATTCTCGGGGGAGACTTTAATGTCCCCCTAAACCCTCTGATGGATACCTCTAATGGTGCCTTTGTTCTCCCTTTCTCTGCTCTTCGACAGATCAAACATCATTTGGCTTCTCTTACATTGCTTGACACTTGGCGGACCCTCCACTCGAGGGATAAAGATTATACTTTTTTCTCACCCCCTCACAATCACTATTCCAGATTGGGCTATCTATTTATTTCCCAGGCAGACCTTTCTTACCTCCATGCCGCCACAATAGAAAACATGGTACTGTCGGAACACCATCCGGTAACCATGACCTTACAATTCCCAGATAGAGTCGTTTCTACTAAGATCTGGAGAATGGATGCATCCCTCCTTTCAGATCCCGGTGTAATGGAATCCATTAAACAGGAGATTGGTGACTTTTTTCACCGAAATGACACCCCAGATGTCTCTCACATGACACAGTGGGAGGCGCACAAATGTGTCATAAGAGGTCATCTGCTTTCCTTGGCAGTGCAGAAGAAAGAGAGCCAAACCCTAGGTGTGGAACTTTCTGATTGTAAGCTGGAAGCCCAACATAAACGCTCACAAGCAATTCGGATAGCGCAGGAACTGGAGGAAGCCCGCTCTCTGTTATTGGAAGAACTCTTTAAAAGGGAGTGCCGGTGGAATGTTCTTTCCCAGAAGCTATTTTATGAGCATAGGAATAAGCCTGGTAAGCTCCTGGCCAGGACCACTCAACAGCGTACGTTTGCCTCCACAGTTCACCATATTATGGACTCATCGGGAGTGACCCACTCTAAAAATGAAGATATCGCTCAACAATTTCAAACTTTCTACAGCAACCTGTATGACCTAAACTCTAGTGAAGCTGGTCAGACATTGGCCAGTGATCGGGTGGAGTTGATAAGCGAATTCCTGTGACAATATGGCCCCCCTTCCTTATCGAGTGAAGATGCAAAGGCTTTGGAGACCCCTCTGACAGAAGAAGACTTAGCTCTGAAACATATGAAATGTCTGGGCCCAGATGGCCTCCCGGCGCAGTGTTACAAATTGTTTTCTGACTCCTTCGTCTCAGGCTTTCTTAAGGCCTTCAACTCTTTATCTGCTGGGCAATGCTCCTCAGAGAGTCTCCTTGAGCTTACATATTGGTTATTCCCAAGGAGGGGAAGGAACCTACCAATGTGGCTTACTATCGCCCAATCTCTCTTCTAAACGTGGATGTCAAGCTGTTCTCCAAGTTATTGGCGATGCGCTTGTCCTACCATATTCCAGGCTGGGTGGGGTTAGATCAAGTAGGGTTTGTTCTGGGAAGAGAAGCCAGGGATAATACTAGTAAAGCCCTGAACATACACCATTGGCTTACTTCCAACCCACAAGAGGGGTTCTATCTCGCAATGGACGCTGAGAAGGCATGCAACAGGCTGGCCTGGGACTTTATGGAGGCAGTTCTGGGGGCTTTGGGCATCAGGAGTCATATCAGAGCTTTCATACTCTTCTTATACACCAATGCCAGGGCTAGAGTTAGAGTTAATGGCCACCTGTCAGGCACCTTCCCTATCCACAATGGGACCAGACAAGGTTGCCCTCTCTCCCCTCTACTTTATATTCTTACGCTGGAACCCCTTCTCTGATGCATTCAAGCCAAACCTGATATTAAGGACATCGGCATACACAGCTGGTTTTTAGAGTTGAGCGAACCCGAACTGTAATGTTCGGGTTCGTACCGAACTTTGGGGTGTCCGTGACCCGGACCCGAACCCGGACATTTGAAAAAAAGTTTGGGTTCGAGTTCTGGGTTCGGGTATTTGATCACGCATGTTGAATAGCTGCAGGGCAGCCAATCAACAAGCGTTTCACTAGTTTGCCCTTAGAAGCCATCAAAGCCATGCCTACTAATGGCATGGCTGTGATTGGCCAGTGCATCATGTGACCCAGCCTCTTTTTAAGCTGGAGTCACTTAGTGCTGCATGTCACATGCTCTCTGGGTAGAGTAGGGAGAGGATGCTTCCGGTGCTGTGAGGGACAGATTGCAGATAGATAGATAGGCAGAGATTACTACTCTACTGCTTTTAGGGACAGATTGCAGATCTCATCCTGCATTACAGAAAGATCTGACTGGACTAGGTAGAGTCTACTGCTTAGAGGGACAGATTATTGTTCTAAAATCATCTTCTAGTTCTATAGGGTCAGGTTCCTGCTGTTGCTGTAAGGGACAGATTATTGTTCTAAAATCATTTTGCAGCCCTCTAGCACTTTTCAGGACTCTTTTACAGTCATTTTTGTGCTGAAAAGTTCGGGTCTCCATTGAATTCAGTGGGGTTCGGGGTAAAGTTTGGGTCAAGTTTGGTACCGAACCCAGACTTTTTTTCCGAAGTTCGGCCGAACCCACGGAACCCGAACATCCATGGGTTCACTCAACTCTACTGGTTTTACATGATTGCAGCCTTTGCAGATGATGTCCTGCTTTTCCTTTCTTCTCTGCTGATGTCCCTCCCTAATCTCATAAAAGTCCTTGACCACTTCAAAGTCTTGTCAAATTTGAAAATCAATTACTCCAAGTCTTTTGCACTGAATGTCTCTCTCCCGAAAGAATTAACTGACCAATGCAAGACCAGTTTTCCCTGTCAATGGAAATCAGATGCCATCACTTACTTAGGCATACAACTTCCGACTGACCTGTCGGAACTCTATAGCAAGAATTTCTTAGCGGAATTGCAAGCAATATGCCGGGACCTACGGAGGTGGGATGTATCCACTATCTCCTGGTTTGGGCATGCATCGATTATAAAGATGATGGTCCACCCACGTTTGCTCTATAAACTACAGACTATACCAATCCATTTACTGCCAGCCTTCTTCGCATCGTACAAATCCATATGTAGTTTTCCTCTGGTGTAACAAACCTGCATGGATCAGTTGGTCAAAACTGGTAATGATGAAGTCTTGTGGTGGAATTGGGCTTCCGGACCTACAACGTTATTACTGGGCAGTTCACCTAGCCCGAGTGGTTGATTGGTGGGTTCACGCCCACTGTAAAATCTGGGTAACCTTGGAGCATCTGGCTTCGAACTCTGACTTGCATAAGATTCCTTGGCTCCCCAAGGACTATACTCTGACAAAGCTATATTCTCACCCCCTGATAGGGGCTACCCTTCATGCTTTTGATAGAGCATGTGCTATGCATGCAGTGTCTGCAAAAAATTTGTCCGATCACCCCAGTGCGAAACAATCCAGAATTCCCTCCAGGCCTATCTGGGACCTTCCTAGCAGTGGAATGGCCATATACAGAAATGCTGGCGAAACACTTTTTTCGCAGAGGCAGATTTATGAGACTAAATCAGCTGGCTGAATTATCCAACACAGATTCCTTCCCCTTTTGGACATACATTCAATCCAACATTACATGGACTGTTAATCTCTCAGAGCAGGCTTCACTAAGGCACCCACAGTGTTTGAGTCTCTCTGCTCCCGATCCTCCCCCCAAAGTCATGTCATTTTGACGCTCTATGCGGCGATGCTTGAAAGTTCACCTACCCTCTTCACGCACAGTTTGGGAGAATGCACTGGGGACCAAGCTGGGAGAGGCCAGCTGCGATAACATCCATTTATATATTCATAAAGAATCCTTGAATGTCTCGATTCAAGAAAATGCATATAAAATAAGGATGTGGTGGTACAGAACAGCAGAACTAATTCCCAAATTCAGTCCCTCTGTCTCTGACTGTTGTTGGAGATGTGGCAAAGAAAAAAGCACTCTCCTCTATATTTTGGTGGGAATGCCCATTAATCCGACCATACTGGCAGAAAGTGCATGATACGATAGTTGTGGTTTCGTTGCTTCCATTGGAATTTTTACCCGCACAATACCTTCTGCATCATTCACAGATATCTCAGAATTGCTACTACAAATCAGTTGCTATGCATATGATCAATGCTGCTAGGCTATGCATTCCGGTACATTGGAGATCCACAGACCCGCCTTCAATGACGGCTCAGGCGTATTGACCGTATAGCAGAGATGGAGGAGCTGATCCATATATCTCTAGAACACATCTCTAAATACTCTGACACTTGGGAGCCCTGGAAAACCTATCGAGGCCCGTATTCATATCAAACATTACACAAGCTACTTATTGATACCTGAGCGTGCAGCGCGATGGAGAATTGTGCTGGGTCCAATTATAGGTAATTCATTACTTAATATCCATATGTATGCTCGGCAGGGATGGATGGAGATGGCAGCTGGAGGAGACCCCACCCCCTCTTGATTCTTTAGCCTTCCCTTTCCTCTACTTCTGACATTTCTGTCCCCATTGACTCCTTGCCCCCCTTTTTTTTCCTCTTTCCCATGGCCCCCTACAACTTTGCCCTGGTGGAGGTAGATAGTACAGCTGAGACAGACCTGAGAGGGCTGCTCATTCTAACCTGGATTTTTGCATTTTATGCACTAGTGCTCACTAGCTTGGTTATGTTCCTCGAGATTATGGGTCAAGGGATCATTAACTTTATACATGCTGGTTTATTCTGGTAGTGGGGTCTTACTGTTATAAGACCCTACCCTTATCTGCCGATAGACATTGTTACTTTTCTTACATTATTGGTTTATCAACATCCATTTACATGATTGTACAATGTATGTGGCATTCTTTCTTTTTTTGTGCCTGCTGTATTTCTTTTTAAATTCTCAATAAAATGTTTATGTAAAAAAAAACGAACAATGTGTTAAACAGATACAGTGTAAGAGTTCTTTCATTGCTCTGTAATGTTTCTCTGATTCCTGAACAATGTGAAAAATATGGTTTCTATCCAGCAGACCTTAGAAATTAGGAAGAAAAGACAAAACCTTTTTACCTGGATTTGCTGTGGAAGTGAACTTCTGCTTTAAATAGAGAAAGTTTTGTTGTCGATTATTTAGTAGAGGATTTCTATTAGACTCTGCACTGTAAAAAATTCAGTTAATATGTCTCATTGCCCCCAATCGTTTATTTGTAGCCAATGTCCCCCTTAGGGGTGGCTGGTTGCTGTGGTTCACCTGATCACACTGCCCTCAATCACATCCATACTGCATCCATAGTCACAGAACAGACCGGTAATTTTGTTTTGTTTATTAGGGGATAAACTTGGATAGGGTAGGGGTGATTCTGGAATGCCCAAGAATTGAACACTTCTGTACATGGGACCTCTATATACACATCCGTATATACACTCCTTCTTCACCCCAGCACTGACACTTGCTGCATGTTCCTCTACTTGTTCCTCACTCCAGCACAACACTTGACCTCACTGGTGAGACCTGAAAGGATATGTATCAGGTCTCCAAATGTTTCCTTGAGCCTAGCTAGCACATGGTGAGGCCTGCTGTAGTTGAAGCAGGGCCTCCAGACCACTCATTACAGGCAGAGGCTAATAGCCCCCATAGTGTAGTGAAGTACTGTGTGCTAGCTGGCTTAATGGACTACTACTCCCAGCCCATCCTCTTCCAGGTCCTGCCAGCTCTTCCAGCTGTGACGGCCCTTTTCACTACCACAGCAACATATCCCAAACTGGCTTCTGCATCCTTCTCTCACCCTTATCTGTTCCAGAATGCCTCTACAGTATCCCAGGGTATGTTGCTCACCAGCTCCTGTTACTTGTAGTTCCACACTGGAGATCTCTTCCCAGATAGTGCTCTCTTTTGCTGTTTTTTCTGCTCTGCCTTGTGCCTGCCACCAAGAGCTCACTCCCCTCGGCTGCACCCAAGCACTGCACGCCCAGGGTCACCCCCCCCCCCCCCAGACTGTGAGCTTCCCCTGGACCATGACAGCCCATGCTACTCCATCTCCTCGACTACCACCCAAACTCTCTCCTCCCTTGACTGGGCTGACCCTGGGTATTTGAGGATGCCTGCCCCCTGCCAATCCAGATTGGGGATTGGACAGAGCTCCCCAGAACACCCCAGATGGCTACACCCCCTCCCAGCTCTCTTTCTAGAAAATTCTACCAACTTCTGGAAAGAAGTGGGAAGCCCTGGTGAACTTATCTGTGAATCACCCAGTCCTACCTGAGCCACTCCCAGACCAGAACCAAAACAATCAGTCCTGCTCACAGTCAGGCCTGACTATATTTCACCTTTCCTAACAAAAATCTATCACTACACCTTCCTAGCGTGGAGGGTGCTACATATCGGTAAAAGCCCATTTATATCTTACATTAAAAAGGGCTAACAAGCCCAGAATAACTGCTTGTGCATTGGAAAATATGGATTTTTACTTTCACATTGTAACTGCTATGAGACAGGAATATTTAGCATAAATCAGTGTCTACAGACACCACTATCCCATCATTTTTCAGAAACACAGAGCCCATTTAAGGCCTGCAAGCCATTTTCCCACAAACCTACTTTAACATGTTTTAATTTTCCTTGGAACTTTTATTGAAGGTGTTAATAAAAATTGAACTTTCCATGACTACTAAACTATGACACAATATTGACAGAGGTTCCTCTTCAGTGGTATTAAGAATCTATTCACATCGCATGTGGAGGGATTGTGTGTGATAGTTATACCAGTGCCGTCCTACTGCAGCCTGACCGTAAAACAAGTAGAATGTCTTGTCTCCCACCTGGCCGGTTCACACCATTGCATTGCAATGGTATCCACTGGAAAAAAGTACAGCAGATGTGTACTTTTGTTGGGCGCAGTGAAGTGCGAGGCAATACACCATCTCACACTGTGTACCAGCTAATAGACTATATTGAAATGTCAGTGTGACAATTCATAAAGTTAATTTAAAAAAGAAATGAACAGCGCTATGCACAGCAATTGGTGCCACTGCAGCCTTCCCATCAAATCACACAGCACATCAGCCACTACATTGTAACACAAACACTGGTATGAAAAGGGTCTGAAAGTTTTCTTTGTCAGCATACTTTTATTTTGTTCCTAGCTTCACTGTAATTACTCTTTTAAAGTTCTATTGTTTAATTATTATTATTTCTATCCCTTATTTCTCATTTCTCATCTATTATGATTCTATTCCATCATTACATTACATTGTCATTTTGTAACTATTCATATTTACTTTTACATCATTCTTCCCTACCTGGCTATGCTACCAAAAAAATTGAAAACACATTACAATTGTATCCATGATTTTGTAATAATTGTGACTTTCATTTGTGAAAATACAGTCATTTGGAAAAGTATGTACACTCCAGGGAATTTGAATGTTTGCCTGTTCAAAAACGCTAAAAAAGTCACCAAACATAACAAGGTAATATGTTAGAATTAAAAATAAAAACATGTAATATCAATAGATATAATGATGTATTGTAGAAAAGTAAGTACATCTTTGGTCTACGAAGCTGGAATTGGCATTGGCAATACTTCTACAAAGTAGAAATTAGATTTTGTAGGCATTTTGTATGACAGCCCATCAGCCTCTAAGACTGACCCCCTACATCACTTAAATAGGATTCAAATCGGGGGTTTAACTAGGCCAATCCACAATGCAATGTTCTAGTGTACTTTGGATCATTGTCATTAAAAATAAATTTCCATGGGGGCGTGGCTTAATGAGGAGCAGAGCAGACGCGTAGCTTCGGAGCTCCGGCAGACGACGGGACAAAGCGGCACGAATCAGCCCTATTCCACCAAACCAGAACCCGCTGCAGTGTGGACCCGGGCTAGGCTGGCATCCAGGCCATGTCCAGGAAGCGCAAAACGGAGAAAAAGCCTCAGCGCCTGACGGATTTCTTCTCCCCTGGACAGGGTGGAGGTAAGCAAGATGGCGCCCAGGCCTACACTCCCCCGGCCACCGCAATACATCCACCCCAACAAACTAGAGGGTCGCAGCCAAAAAATCAGGGCTCCCCTAAAAGCCGCTCATCCTGCCCATCCACTCCAGCATCCACCAGCCCAGCTAAAACTAAACCCAGGCTGGATGACACGGGATTGAGCCCGGAGGCCGCATCTGACTCCGGCGATGACACAAGGGAGATGCTGGATTCTATTGAATCTTTTCCCACTCAGAACCAACCCATACTGGACACGGTTCTTAAGGACATGCTCCTATCTCTAAGAAGCACAATACAATCGGATATAGCGACACACATGCACAGATATCATGAAGATATACAGGCTGTGGAGGAGAGAGTAGCGCACATTGAAACTAAAATGGGGGATTACGCTTCAACAATTAATGATCTTGTAGATGCCCATGATGAGAAGGAGAAAGAATCAGAATGGTTGAGAGCTAAATTAGCAGATTTGGAAGACAGGACGAAAAGGAACAACTTTAAAATAAGGGGGATCCCTGAATCAGTCCAACAATCTGACCTCAGAGACTTTGCAATTACACTATTTAAGTGCATTATACCTGATCTCACAGATCTAGATGTGACCATAGACAGGATACACCGTTTACCGAAGCCAGCACACCTTCCAGACCAAACTCCCAGAGATGTAATTCTCAGGCTTCACTTTTTCCACATCAAAGAGGCCCTCATGGCAGCTATGCGCAACCAACCTGCCTTACCACCATTATACCAAAAAATACAATTCTATGCTGACCTATCACCTATCCAAAAAAGAAGAAACCTCAACACAGTGACAAAAATACTCCGAAATCACAAGATCCGTTACAAATGGGGATACCCCACAAAACTTACAATTACCAACAACAACCGCCCCTACACGGTGCACAACCTTGATCAAGGCATCGCCCTACTAACGGAGTGGAACATACTTCCAGAATCCTCCAATGCCTCCTCTCCACAGACAACCCTACACCGCAGTGACCCAGAGTGGAAAATAGTCACAGCAAAAAACTCCAAATCACATAATTAACACTGGGGCTGTAATAAACCATACACCCCGTCAGCCGAATGGACTACTCGTTAGTCTCAGGGTAAGACTTAACCCCCCATGCAATTCAGCAGCACTGTGCTGCCTCTAGGTGAAGACCAGCTAAGGTGGTTTGCGTTTACAGCAAACCGCAGATCGGATTATTGTTCAACAGTTACTGTTCTTTTTTCTTTTGTTTACCTGTTCTGTTTTACTTTTCTCCACAATCTTACAACTGAGGATACGATATATGTCAACGTTGGATGGACCCAATACACAGCAAGCACAAAAGGTGGAGCCCGGACACTACCACGCCCATGGAAGGCTTCCTGGAATCGTTCTACTATAGACCTTATCAACAACCGTGAGTACGTCTCTACACCTGCTTACAAGACAGAATCACTCCTCGGGCAGGCTTGTGCAAGCTTGCGGGAGGACTGGCCTAACACATTAATAGAAGGAACTATGCGTACTGTCATCATAAGTCAACCACAAAATGGGTATTAAGATTATATCTATCAATGCGAAAGGTTTAAACCATCCGGCTAAAAGTAAGGCGCTTTGGAACGAAGCTCTGCTACACCATAGTGATATAATATGTGCCCAAGAGACTCACTTCTCTGCCCTCTCAAGGAGTCAACATTCTAACACCTCTTTTCATTTTGTCT
>BLSH010194598.1:72014-84562 GCA_018402905.1 Glandirana rugosa
AACACCCTTTTTTCCTACGTTTAAATCAAACCCATGTAGCGTACTGGCGCGTTAACAGCCAATTTCGCTGAGTCACAACTTAGTGTTTTTCACGAGACCAGGATTCCACCCTTTAGGAAGGCCAGGAATTCACCAATTTATGGTGGTTCTTTCGAGATCAACACACTTGTTTTACTTTTGTTAAAAACAAACCCATGTCACAACGTACTGGTGAGTTAACAGTAAGTTTCACGTTGTCTCAACTTTCGACTTTTAACAGGACCGGTCCTTCCCCCATTTTCACGTAACTTCACCAATTATTTATAGTACTTTCGTTATTTCGGATGTCATGTATACCGAACCCGAACGATTTTTGAAATGTCCGGGTCTGGGTCCGTGCCACGGACACCCTAAAGTTCGGTACGGACCCGAACGTTACAGTCCGGGTTCGCTCAACACTAGTCTTAAATTCTGCCTGACATTCAGCTTTACCAATTGAAATGAACAACAGAAACATATTATGTGCTTATGTACTGTAGGCTTTATTGCTTTCATGATATTTATTAACCACTTCAATGCACTTTTACCCCCTTCCTGGCCAGGACAATTTTCAGCTTTCAACTCTGTTGCACTTTGAATGACAATTGAGTGGTCATGCAACACTGTACCCAAACAAAAATTGTTTTCATTTTGTTCACACAACTAGAGCTTTCTTGGTGGTATTTAACCACTTAAGGACCGGAAGGATTTCCCACCTTAGGACCAGAGCACTTTTTGTGATTCAACACTGAGTCGCTTTAACCGACAATTGCGCGGTCATGCGATGTACCCAAACTAAATTTGCATCCTTTTTTCCCACAAATAGAGCTTTCTTTTGGTGATATTTGATCACTCTGCATCATTTCTGATCACCGCTATAAACAAAAAAAGAGCGACAATTTTGCAAAAAAAAAAAAATTTCTTACATTTTGCTATAATACATATCCAAAAAAAAATTAAAATACTTATCAGTTTTGGATGATTTATATTCTTCCTCATATTTTTGGAAAAAAAAATAGCAATCTGCGTTTATTGATTGGTTTGCGCAAAAGTTGCTACGTTTACAAACCATGAGAATTAATTTCTGGCGTTTTTACAATCTTTTTTTTTTTTTTTAAACTAGTAATTAGCGATTTTTATTGAGACTGTAATATTGGGGCGGACATGTCAGACATGTCGGAAAGGGTTAACCTGCAGGGGGCAGTGAAGGGGTTAACTGTGTTCCCTGGGTGTGTTCTAACTGTATGAAAGCTAGGCTGCCAGGGGTACCAGAGATCTAACTGATCCCGAGTACAGGGATCAGTAGATCTCTGATTTGCCGGCTGTCAGAACGGGGAACCGTCACGTGTACATCGATGGAAATAACCCAAATCAGTGGATATTGTTTAGTCTGTAGGAAAGTTATAGTGTCTACAACCTATGGTATCTCACAAAAGTGAGTACACCCCTCACAGTTTTTTAAATATTTTATTATATCTTTTCTTGTAACAACACTGAAGAAATGACACTTTGCTACAACATAAAGTAGTGAGTGTACAGCTTGTATAACAGTGTAAATTTGCTGTCCCCTCAAAATAACTCAACACACAGCCATGAATGTCTAAAGGGCTTGCTATTAAAGTGAGTACACCACTGAAAATGTCCAAATTGGGCCCAAAGTGTCAATATTTTGGGTGGCCACCATTAACCACTTCAGCCCCCAAAGGATTTCCCATGTTAGGACCAGAGCACTTTTTGCGATTCGGCACTGCGTCGCTTTAAATGACAATTGCGCGGTCGTGCAATGTTGTACCCAAACAAAATTTGCGTCCCTTTTTTCCCACAAACAGAGCTTTCTATAAACAAAAAAAGAGCGACAATTTTGCAAAAATAAACAATATTTCTTACGTTTTGCTAAAATACAAATCCAAAACAAAAATATAAAAAAAAATGTATTCATCAGTTTTCGCCGATTTATATTCTTCCTCATATTTTTGGTAAAAAAAAAAAAATCGCAATCGGCTTTTATTGATTGGTTTGCGTAAAAGTTGTCGCACTTACAAAACAATTTTTTTTTTACTAGTAATGGCGGCAATCTGCAATTTTTATCGGGACTGTGATATTGCAGCAGACATGTCGTACATTTCTAACACTTTTTTGGGACCAATGACATTTATACAGCGAATAGAAATTTAAATATCCACTGATTACTGTGTAAATGTCCTTGGCAGTGAAGGGGTTAACCTGCAGAGGTCAGTGAAGGGGTTAACTGTGTTCCTTAGGCGTGTTCTAACTGTGAGGGGGCTGGGCTGGCAGGGGCACCAGAGATCTAACTGATCCCTAGTACAGGACATGCCGGCTGTCAGAATGGGAAACTGCTGTGTTTACTTCAGCGGTTCCCCGTTCTGGCTCTGTCACAGGGCATTGCGAGCCGCTGGCGGACATTGAGTCCGCATGACCCGTGGCCCCACTCAGGGAGCGTGCGTCAGGCATGATCGTGTGCCGCCTATGGCGCACACTTGCCCTCTAGCCACCGTGCACTAAAGTGATGACGATAAGCGGCGATTCGTGAGACAGAGTCATGCTGTTGCCGCTTATAGTCATATGGCAGTCGGCAAGTGGTTATTTTACAGCACTGCCTTAACTCTCTTGGGCTTGTTCACCAGAGTTCACCAGAGCTTCAAAGGTTGCCACTGGAGTCCTCTTCCACTCCTCCATGACAACATCACGGAGCTGGTGGATGTTAGAGACCTTGCGCTCCTCCACCTTCCATTTGAGGATGCCCCACAGATGCTCAATAGGGTTTAGGTCTGAGATATGCTTGGCCAGTCCATCACCTTTACCTTCATCTTCTTTAGTAGAGTTGATCGAACCTCTGGAAGTCTGGGTTCGGCAGGTTCGGCCGAACTTACGGACAAAGTCCAGGTTTGGGTCCGGACTTGACCCGAACTTTGACCCGGACCCCCGAACCCCATTGAAATCAATGGGGACCCGAACTTTTAGGCACAAAAATGGCTGTAACAAAGTCCTGGCAAGTCCTAGAGGTCTGCAAAAGGAAGGAAAATGGGGGTAAGAGTTGGACAAGTGCCCTACAAAGAAATGGGGATAGGGAAATAACTTAAAATAATTTTTAAGCTAAAATCACATAAAAAAATCAAAAATTGTGGTGGATGTGGAGTTGGAGGTTGAGGAGGCGGTGAAAGTGGCGGTGAAGGAGGAGGAGGTAGCCAACACTGTTTTTTTTATTTTTGTGCAAGAAATGCACCGCTGGCTGCAAATTTTTTTCTTAAACCAGCTATGTAGATGCACTTTTTAATTTTGTGCAAGAAACAATAATATGTCCCTTTAAGGAACTGCAGGAACCTCTCCCTATAAAACTTGGAGATGATTTTAGATTCTAAAATCATCTCCAAGTTGTACAGGGAAAGTTTCCAGCTGTTGCTTTAAGGGAAAGATTATTGTTCTAAAATCATCTCCAAGTTCTATAGGCAAAGTGTATTCTAGTCGCATAGAGCCATATTATTGTTCTAAAATCATCTCCAAGTTCTATAGGCAAAGTGTATTCTAGCCACATAGAGCTATATTATTGTTATAAAATCATCTCCAAGTTGTATTGGAGATGATTTTATAACAATAATATGGCTTCTATGCGGCTAGAATACATTTTGCCTATAGAACTTGGAGATGATTTTAGAACAATAATATGGCTCTATGCGGCTAGAATACACTTTGCCTATAGAACTTGGAGATGATTTTATAACAATAATATGACTATGCGGCTAGAATATACTTTGCCTATAGAACTTGGAGATGATTTTATAACAATAATATGGCTTCTATGCGGCTAGAATACACTTTGCCTATACAACTTGGAGATGATTTTAGAACAATAATCTTTCCCTTAAAGCAACAGCTGGAACCTTTCCCTGTACAACTTGGAGATGATTTTAGAACAATAATCTTTCCCTTAAAGCAACAGACTCTACATAGTCCAGTCAGATCGTTCTGTGCAGCAGGATGAGGTCTGCAATCTGTCCCTCAAAGCAGCAGTACTATTATCTTTCCCTAGTCCACAATTAGATTGTTCAGTAATGCAGGATGAGATGTTCTATAATATCTGCAATCTGTCCCTCACAGAGCCAGCAGCATTCTCTCCCTAAACTATCCTGAGATCATATGACATGCAGCACTGTGACTCCAGCCCCATATAGAGGCTGGGTCACATGGTGCACTGGCCAATCACAGCCATGCCATTAGTAGGCATGGCTGTGATGGCTTCTAAGGGCAAACCAGTGAAACACTTGGCCCTTTGCAGCTATTTAACACATGTAATAAAATACCAGAACCCCGGACCCGAACCCAGACTTTTTTTGAAACACCCCAAAGTTCGGTACGGTCCCGAACTTTACAGTCCGGGTTTGCTCAACTCTATTCTTTAGCAAGGCATTGATAGGTGTGTTTGGAGTCATTATCATGTGTGAGTACTGCCCTGCAGCCCAGTCTCCGAAGGGTGGGGACCATGCTCTGCTTTAGTATGTCACAGTACATGTTGGCATTCATGGTTCCCTCAATGAACTGTAGCTCCCCAGTGCACTCATGCAGCCTCAGACCATGACACTCCCACCACCATGCTTGACTATAGGCAAGACATGCTTGTCTTTGTACTCCTCATCTGGTTGCTGCCACACACGCTTGACACCATCTGAACCAAATAAGTTTATCTTGGTCTCATCAGACCATAGGACAAGGTTCCAGTAATCCATGTTCTTGGTCTGCTTGTCTTCAGCAAACTGTTTACAGGCTTTCTTGTGCATCATCTTTAGAAGAGGCTTCCTTTTGGGTTGAAAGCCATGCAGACCAAGTTGATGCAATATGCGGCGTATGGTCTGAGCACTGACAAGCTGACCCCCTACCCATTCAACCTCTGCAGTAGGGATGGGCCGAACGGACCCCTGTTCGGTTCACGCCAGAACTTTCAAACATCCCGAAAGTTCAGACCCAAACAACGAACCCCATTGAAGTCAATGGGACCTGAACATCAAAAGTGCCCATTTTGAAGGCCTATATGCAAGAAATTGGGAATACAGTGGTTATAGGAGTCCTGCCTTAGGGAACATGTCTCAATGAAAAAAAAAGGTTGTAAAAAACCGTCATTTTTAAATGAGCAGTGATTTTAAAAATGCTTAAAGTGAAAAAAAGTGAAAAATCCCTTTAAATAATATGCCTGGGGAGTCTCCTTAGTCTGCCTGTAAAAGGGTGCATCACTGTGATGTGTAGAACATAGCCAGAGCAAAATGACATTTCCGAAGGAAAAATTGTGGTTGTAATGGCTCTCGGCAATATAGATAAAAATCAGTGAAAAAATTTGCGCCAAAATTTTTAAAAATTGGCGTGGGGTCCCCTCTAAAATCCAAACCAGACCCTTATCCGAGCATGCAACCTGGCCGGCCAGGATGGGGGGCTCCTGAACCGTACCAGGCTACATGCCCTCAACATGGGGAGTATGGTGCTTTGGGGCGGGGGGGCAGAGGCCCCCCCACCCCAAAGCACCTTGTCCCCATGTTGATGGGGACAAGAGCCTCTCCCCCACAACCCTGGGCTGTGGTTGTGGGGGTCTGCGGGCGGAGGGCTTGTCAGAATCGGGAAGCCCCCTTAAATAAGGGGGCCCCCAGATCTCACTTCCCCTATGTGAATTAGTATCGGGTACATGGTAAAAAAAAATAAGTGTCCCCCCATTGTATTCCATCGTCAATCTCGGCGAGCGACGGACCAAAAAAAAAATGCAACAGCTCAGACTGAGCTCTGTTTGTTATGACAGTTTGTATATAGTGAAGGGTGGGGCCACCCAGTGATATAAGCGCGTGAACCACCCCCTCTGACGTGACATGACGTCAGAAGGGATGGGGTCACCCGCTTACGTCGCCGGGTTGCCCCGACCTGCCATATAAATAAACTGTCATAACAAACAGCGGGCAGATGGCGCGAGCCCTCCCAATGGGGAAGAGCTGTGCGTGCCATCTGTGTGGCATGCATTATGGGGCGCTCCGCGGTGGCAAAGTTATCCCATAATGTTGTAGGTCATTCAGGGGGGCCGAACAAACGGCCGAACGTCCCGTTATTTCGGCTGTCTGCCGAACAGACGAACAACAGAAGTTCAGCCCAAACTTATGCTTGGGCTGAACCGTTAGCCCATCCTTACTCTGCAGCAATGCTGGCAGCACTCATACATCTATTTCACAAAGACAACCTCTGGATATGACGCTGAGCATGTGCACTCAACTTCTTTGGCCAGCCATGGCGAGGCCTGTCCTGTTAAACCGCTGTATGGTCTTAGCCCCTGTGATGCAGCTCAGTTTCAGGGTCTTGCCAATCTTCTTATAGCCTAGGCTATCTTCATGTAGAGCAACAATTCTTTTTTTCAGATACTCAGAGAGTTCTTTGCCATGAGGTGCCATGTTGAACTTCCAGTGACCAGTATGAGAGAGTGAGAGCGATAACACCAAATTGAACGCACCAGCTCCCCATTTACACCTGAGACCTTGAAACACTAATGAGTCACATGACCGGGGAGGGAAAATGGCTATTTGGGCCCAATTAGGACATTTTGACTTAGGAGTGTATTCACTACTGTTGCCAGCGGTTTAGGTATAAATGGCTCAGTGTTAAGTTATTTTGAGGGACAGCAAATTTACACTGTTATACAAGCTGTACACTCACTACTTTACATTGTAGCACAGTGTCATTTCTTCAATGTTGTCACATGAAAAGTTATAATAAAATGTGAGGGGTGTACTCACTTTTGTGAGATACTGTATATGTACATTGATCAAACTTGATGTACTGACGGCCTATCTAATTTCCTGAGGCCCTAAAATGTCAGGACAGTAGAAATACCAACCAAATTACCCCTTTTTGAAAAGTAGACAGTCCAAGGTACAGTAAGATGCATGGTGGGTTTTTAAAGTTGCCATTTTTTGTCATATTTTTAAAAAATCAAGAAATTAAAAAAAAAGTTCACAATTTTTTTTTTAACATACTGTCGCCAGTGCAGTACAGCATCATCACATAACTGGTGTGGCTTTGATCGGGGACACTGACTGGTGACAGTACAAAAAAAAAATGTTATCATTTTTTTTTAATTACATTTTGTTTTTGTGATTTTTTTTCACACCCTGTGAGCAATATAATGTTACCATAGTAACATTGTACTACTCTGGGAAAGTGATTGGGATTTTTAGTTTTTTTTACACATTATGTTTGCTTATAGCAGTGAATTGCATTGTTATAAGCAAGCATTTTAATGAATAGAACTGATTTATTCAGTTTGTTTTGTTGTGGTTAGCTGTGATTGGTCAAAGCTAATCACATGGTGCAGATGGCTGTGATTGGCCCTGTCCGTACTGTCAAATTGACCAATCACAGCTAGCAACACAATTGTACACAATGGATGGCATGAAAAGAAGCCATCCATTGTGTACAACTGTCATGTAACCTGCTTTCATTGGTCACGGCGGTCACATGGCACCAGCAGCGAGCTACTATACTGATCAGTCATTGGCTGTGATCGTCTCTTCCTGGCAGGATGTCATATGACGTCCAGTCAGGATGGGAAAGCCACAGCCCAGCCGTCATTCTGCTATAGGCTGAAAAAGAAGGTGTTAAAGTAATAGAGTTCATCAAGCCAAATTATGAAAAACTAAGCCCAAATGTAATGAACATACTGTATGTTCATTTGTGTTCATATACAGTATTTCTGTTCATAAATGTAACCGTTGTAGTAAGACTTATACAGATAATTAGGAACATGTACTTTGGTAGCATTCACCTTCAACAGGATAATAAAACAAATTGTTTTTTTCAGTTTATATACCTGACCATACAGTAACAAACATATTTGGGAAACCAAAGTCACACGCACAATCTATTTTCCATGTTGGGAATTTCTTTACAGTCTCCCACAGTAACTCAGGAACATTTCTGTCCATATAATGGGTGCATAATGCTCCTTATTTAGAGAATGTATGGGTCAGGAGAAAGAAAAATTATCCAATAATCAGATCATGAGCCCACAAACCTAAATGTTCACTGTATGACCATGATTCAAGCTCTGGAGACGGAACACTTTCTCCACAGTATCTAAAAAGCTAATTAAAATTGTCCTCGCTACACGCTTATATAAAGACTTTTATTGTGTAAGCACGAAACAAAATATTTGGTGCAAATGTCCTAACTCCTCCTAAAGATTGTCGAATGGATAGGTTAAATCACACTGCTATAGAAGAATTCATTCTTTTAGGTCTTACTGATGTCACAGAGCTTCAGACTTTACTCTTTTTTACATTCCTTCTCTTTTATGTGTTCAACATATTAGGAAATGCCAGCATTTGTGCCCTGATTATTCTTGATCATGGCCTTCACAAACCAATGTACTTTTTTCTTGGCAATCTTGCTTTCTTGGACTTCTTCTATTCTACCACTACTGTCCCTAAAATGCTATCTGGCTTACTCATTGGAGACAAAAGAATATCTATAATTGGTTGTGTTGCCCAGCTACATTTCTACCATTTCTTGGGAAGTACAGAGGCCCTACTTCTCACTTCCATGTCATATGACAGATATGTTGCCATTTGTAACCCTCTTCAGTATCATCTTCTCATGGCAAGAACTGCTTGTAGTCAGTTGGCCATAAGTTGCTGGCTCATTGGGTTCCTCTATTCATTATCACAAACAATTATAACATTTAAGTTGCCTTACTGTAACAAAAGGCAGGTCCTTCATTTTTATTGTGATATTAAACCAGTTCTAAAACTGGCTTGTGCAGATACACATTTGAATGAACTCATCACATCAGTTATATTCACACTTGTTGCTGTGAGTACCTTCACACTTATCATTATTTCCTATATGTTTATTGTAAGCCATGTCCTGAACATCCGGTCTTCTCGTGATAGAAGAAAAGTTTTTTCTACTTGCACATCACACCTCACCGTTGTATTTTTATACATCGGAACTGCGCTAATGACATATCTGGGGCCAAGCACTGACAATTCTCTAGAACAAGACCGAATGAGTGCTATTCTGGTTACTGTTATTACACCAGCTTTGAATCCTCTTATATATACCCTCAGGAATGCAGAGGTAAAGCGGTCAATTGAGAAGATATTTTTCAGAAATCAGAATTTCAGATTGCATTGAAAATTGACAATGTTGTATGTCTGTTAGTATGTTAACATGATTAATTACTGTAAAGTCCAACTCCACAGAGTGCTAAGCATATCTAAAGTGCAATTGCTGTGTAATGATTTTAACCATGTATATGATTATTATGAATATATAAAGCAGGGGAATAGCTACAATGCATGAGTCACCATTGTAAAATATTGATGGGGTCTCCATGCAACAATACTTCTGGCAGTTACAAAATGACAAAAAATATTCAGCGCAAAATAAACCCTATAAGCAACTCACAGCAGGCTGAACACTAATGGGGAAATTCACAACACCATTAATATAACATATAACATCAGAAAGTGCAGCGCTATGATAAAATAAAAAGTCCTTAACTCAAAGGTCCATGAGCACCAACATAGTTCAATACTCCTCTTAGATGAAATCACAGAGGTGTAGCCACTCTTCTGAATGGGTAATCCTTCAATGAGATCCAGCTGATTGAATGGCCTCAGTATACATGAAAAAGAAGCAGACAAAATCACATCTAATGCTCTCTGTATGCTAAATGGTACACCAGCCAATAGAGGAAGAAAGGTCCCCAGTGCCAAAAGAGAAAGGAGGGAACATAAACAGTTGACACAGGTGCGTGATGAAAATCCTCCACCGGAAGTAAACACACTGCCTCTCACCTTCACTCCAGGACCATAAGGCCCATAATACACCTTCCTCCACAGAGGGCTATAACTGGAGACGTTCCCTGCTGGGCTCAAATCCTGTTTGTACCTTTACTGCAGGCCTCGTTGGTACATGCAAAAAGAGATGCTACAAATAGTGCTCTCTGTAAAACTGTCACATTTATTTGAAGAATAAAAATGCCACTCACATAAAAAGCACTCCGTCCGAGTGCAGGAATATACACATGATGAGTATGCTGTGGAGACACCAGGATGGACGTGGGTGATGTCAGACGCCGCTCCTCCGCATACGCGTTACGTCCGGGGCGGGACTTCCTCAGCGCGGGAGCTGCGGGGACCTCATCACCTCAATCCTTAAATAACCACAGCGCCACTTTTGCGCCCTGTGAATCACACAGGGAAAAGGTCACATGTCTCAGAATCATGTGCTTACGAGAGGGCGGTCACATGACCGGAAATTCGGCTCAGGCGGCCGGAACTAATGTAACTTAGTCTCTCTGGCCATAAACAGAGCGCAATACTCCCTCCAGTGGCCAAAAGACAAATGGCAACCTTTAAGAAAACCTCATTTAAAAACATACAAAGACATATACTATATTAAAATTATGGAGAACCTCCATCTCAATAAAAAACGTCTTCCATCATCCCACAGTACATCCTGGTGTAATACAACTAAATTAAGCCAAAATGAGAGCAACCAAAAATAAAATCAAAACATTGGTATCAAAACCAAAAAAAACCCAAAAAAATATACAACCAGAAATAAATTATACATAAAATCAGTCAATAAAGTCCAAATCATCTATCTGAAATAAAACAATTTAAATCAAACTCAACGTTCAAGCCAGAGGGAGCCATCACTCCTGTCTCAAATATCCAGAAGGACTCCCTCTGGCTCAAACGCCGAATAAAATTGCCCCCCCCCCTCCAATGATGGAGCACCCTTTCGATCCCCCAAAATTGCAGACCTCTCGGGTCCCTTTGATGGTGATCTCTAAAGTGCTTAGAAACACTATGTGTCGGTAGACCCTTTTTGATATTTGTCACATGCTCTCTAATTCTAACCTGTAGGGGTCTACTGGTCCTCCCTATATATTGGAAGCTACATTGGCACTCCAACATATACACGACCCCTTTGGTGGCACATGTGATCAAATCTTTGATGGCATACTTCTTACCTGAAACCATGGAGATAAATTCCTTACGTTTTTTCTTATTACTCCTTACGGTCTTACAGGCTAAGCATCTACCACAAGCATAAAAGCCAGAGAGGAAGGAGAACAACCGATTCTCGGAGTATACAGGAGGATCAATCACCCCAGGGGCAACAACGTCTCTCAGAGCTCTTGCCTTCCGATAGACAAATTGCGGTCTATCCGGTAATGCAGGACCTAGGACCCGGTCCTGTTTGAGAATGGGCCAATGATTCTGAATAATCCTCTCCACCTTCTTATGTTGGATACTATAATCCAGGAGAAAAATAGATATGAAAGATCAGCATTTTTCTGTTCTTTAGATTCATAATCATTAAGGACCCCAGTCATTAAACTGTCCCAATCCTTTCCCATGTACTGTGCCATCTAGGGAGAGAGAGAAAGAAAAAGGAAGGGAGGAAAAAAAAAACAAAAAAAAAAACGCACATCCACTTTTTTTGTATCTGTGCCTATTGCAATCTCCAAATATAAAAATAAAAAAGAGTGATGGTTGCTGTATGATTACTGATCTAATTTTTTGTCAGCTGTATGGGTGACGGGAAAAAATATGATCGAGGGATGGGTTTTTGCAACTCTAATTAATCATAAATATATGAAGAGAACCTGTTCACTCAGCTGAACCACATGCCATCATTCCTGATTATATTCAAAATAGACTAGAACCCTCCAAGGTGGGATTTTCATAGGCACAAACACAAGGTTATTATTAAAATATCAAAATGTATTGGCTGTACAGTATTAAAAATATTTTGAAAATGTATAATTCAAAAAAGCTTTACCATAGAAAACATCAATATGAATGGCAATTATGCTGTATAAAAATCCAGTTATGTACAATGACCTAATGCATTTCGGTGTAGATCACCTTCATCAGAGGTACAAACTTGAACATAACATCATAAATTGATCACTGGAATACAAAAATATAAGTTAGCATGTGGAAATTGTGCTGCAATACATAACTGGTAAAAATGGAGCCTATAATTATAGGCAGCTGGATGGCCGACGGCGTCACTTCCGGTTCCGGAGGTAGCCCTACTTCCGGTTCCTGCTTTTGGCGCCCTCCTCCATCTGACTGGGAGCTCCACATTAGCACCACCCATGGGGGTGGAATCATTCTGGCTCCAAAATGAGTGCAGGGCTGTTAGCAATCTTTGGTTAATTGCACAGCCTATATATAGCTTTCAGTCTTCTTATCCAGTTCAGGTGTACGGGTGGAGCAATGACATGGTCTATGGTGATCTTCACAAAGGTATTTTAGTCTTTTTTAGATTTAGCCCACTTGCTGCTCATCATGGTACCTCTGCATATGGACATTAATGTCTTATCATTTGCATTTCAGTATCTTTGCTACTTCTTCTCTATGGATAAGCCAGACCTATAGTGTGGGTGGCCGCTAGTTTACATCTACTGGTAGGTACCTTTGCTTGGGCTGGTAAACGTAGATTAAATTCATTTACATATGAGTATC
>BLSH010194598.1:85090-99853 GCA_018402905.1 Glandirana rugosa
TTTTTTTTCTCCTTTTTGCTCCCTGGCTCATGTTTTGCAGGTATGTGTCTTGCTGATCATATGTCCCTTTTGCTATATTAGCTTGTATATTTGTTTTTTTTGTACACGACGTCCATTATATACACATAGAAGAGACTAAGAGTTTTCTGTTCGAAGTATTAGGTACAGGTGGTAACCGGATATGTTTGTATTTTTGGACGTATCGTCACACGTTGTGGTTTTGGAGGGGGTGAGTGAGCAATAAGTTGGGTACAGGTTTTTTAGTATGGTTGCTATACATACGGTATCCTAAACATGGGTCCCGTACCTAATTATATTAGATTATGACTGAGGGTTGGGGCTATTTAATCCATGCCCTGGGTACAAATCCTATGGCATACATATCGTTGGTATGATTTTTTGGACATGGGTTGAATAACGAGTGAGTGGGGGAGGTTTTGGTGTTGCACACTGCTATGCAGGTTTTTATGTTTGTATAGGCCAATGGTGGACATGGATTATGAAGCTTGTCTTTTGAGAATCAGAGAAGATACACATATATTACCTGCAGCACATGTTTTTTTTGTTTATATGTTCGATTATATCGTTTTCCCTGTATACTAGTCGTTCTGTGTATGGACGTTTTGTACTCGGTCCCTCGTTTTTCCTCTTTTTTTTTTTTTTCCTCTTTTTTTGCCTTCCCTGTCCCCCAATTCAGGGTGCAACTGACCATATAGAGCCATATAGTATAATATGTTTTACAATGTTGCAAGCCTTTTTGCATATGGACTAATAGTATCTATATAATATGGGGCTTGCTTCTTGGGAAGTCGAGAGGATACATATGCATCACCTACAAATAAAAGTTGAGATACATATATATGAGGGTGGTCCTGGGTTATACATTTGATTGTATTGATTCTTTATTTATATTAATGTTTCGGTATACAGATGTTATTGTATTTCCCGTTTCCTCGTTTTTTTCTTTTATTTTTTTTCTTTTCTTTCCTTCCTTTTTTTTTGTCTCCCCTGGTTATCAGACTGAGATGAATTTGGATATATATATGATTTTTTTTTTTTTTGGACATATGGTTTTTGGGTGTGTATATTGTGTTGGTGATCTTCCTAAAACTCACACATATTCCATATATTTATATATTGTGTTTAAACATTTTGTCTCTTCTTCCTTTTTGCTTATTTGTCTGTTTCCCTTTTTCAATACAATTCTGTGTTTTATGTTACAGAGTGTTCTTGTGAGTATCAATTGTTAGTGATTTTTGATATACTGTTGCAATGTGTTTTTTTGTTTTAACATTTGTAGTCTTACATCAAATGTTTTTAATTTGCAATTAGTGTACTCACAATAATGTTACTCACCTGTGTGGGTGGTGCTTGTTTGATGAGCACCTCCATAAGAGGTGAGGCACTAGTACTATGTCCTTTGTAATGATTAAGCTCGCTATGGATGAGTGAAACGCGTCTACCTGCATATCTGTACCTGCATTGCCTGATATAATAAACAGCAAGCTTTATATTTGTCCGTGGAGTGCTGTTTTACCTGTTTTTTCCCGCAGATGACAGTGGCCGGGGTCTGGCTCTTTCAGAAGGCACCTAATATATTATACGTATATATTATTATTCCTATATATTATATACATGTGTATGCCTGCTCAAGCGTATGACTTTCTTTACTTTGCTGCTATGGGCCCTAGCCCCAGATCTTTGATAGACCTAGCAATGCCCCCTGGGTTAGAGATTTCCAAAATGCTTCCAAGATGGTTACAAACTTCAGACACACTACAGGGGATGGTCAGAGATTGCAGACTTTTCAGTTCAGATTATGCAAGGCTACCTTTGCCAATATCAGGACCTTGGTTGGCATCAAGACCAAAGAAGGGGAGCAGCTGCACCTCTCTGCTTTTAAAGGCCCCGAAACTACCATATACAGTAAATATTTTAACCGAAGAAATGACACTTTGCTACAATGTAAAGTACACTATTGTACAGCTTGTACAATAGTGTAAATTTGCTGTCCCCTCAAAATAAATAAAAACACAGCCATTAATGTCTAAACCGCTGGCAACAAAAGTGAGTACACCCCTAAGTAAAAATGTACAAATTGGGCTCAATTAGCCATTTTCCCTCCGCGGTGTCATGAAACTCGTTAATGTTACAAGGTCTCAGGTGTGAATGGGGAGCAGGTGCGTTAGATTTGGTGTTATTGATCTCACGCTCTCATACTGGTCACTGGAAGTTCAACATGGCACCTCATGGCAAAGAACTCTGAGAATCTGAAAAAAATAATTGTTGCTCTACAGAAAGGCTAGAATATAAGAAGATTGCCAAGAACCTGAAATTGAGCTGCAGCAAGACCATACAGCCATACGGTTTAAAAGGACAGGTTCCACTCAGAACAGACCTCGCCATGATCGACCAAAGAAGTTGAGTGCACATGCTCAGCACCCTATCCAGAGGTTGTCTTTGGGAAATAGACGTATGAGTGCTGCCAGCAATGCTGCAGAGGTTGAAGGGGTGGGGAGATCAGCCTGTCAGTGCTCAGACCATACGTCGCACACTGCATCAAATTGGTCTGCATGGCTGTAGTCCCAGCAGGGCGCCTCTTCTAAAGATGATGCACAAGAAAGCCCGCTAACAGTTTGCTGAAGACAAGCAGACTAAGGACATGAATTACTGGAACCATATCCTGTGGTCTGATGAGACCAAGATAAACTTATTTGGTTCAGATGGTGTCAAGCATGTGGCAGCAACCTGGTGAAGAGTACAAAGACAAGTGTGTCTTGCCTACAGTCAAGCATGGTGGTGGGAGTGTCATGGCCTGGGGCTGCATGAGTGCTGCCAGCACTGGGGAGCTACAGTTCATTGAGGGAATCATGAAAGCCAACATGTACTATGACATACTGAAGCAGAGCATGATCTCCTCCCTTCGGACACTGGGCCGCAGGACAGTATTCCAAAATCATAACGATCCCAAACACACCTCCAAGACAACCATTGCCTTGCTAAAGAAGCTGAGGGTAAAGGTGATGTATTGGCCAAGCATGTGTCCAGTCCTAACCCTATTGACATCTGTGGGGCATCCTCAAATTGAAGGTGGAGGAGCACAAGGTCTCTAACATTCACCAGCTCCAGGATGTCATCATGGAGGAGTGGAAGAGGACTCCAGTAACAACCTGTGAAGCTCTGGTGAACTCCATGTCCACGAGGGCTAAGGCAGTGCTGGAAAATAATGGTGGCCACACAAAATATTGACACTTTGGGCCCACTTTGGACATTTTCACTTAGGGGTGTACTCACTTTTGTTGCCAGCGGTTTAGACATTAATGGCTGTGTGTTGAGTTATTTTCAGGGGACAGCAAATTTACACTGTTATACATGGTATACATTCATTACTTTTCATTGTAGCAAAGTGTCATTTGTTCAGTGTTGTCACATGAAAATATATAATAAAATATTTACAAAAATGTGAGGGGTGTACACACTTTAGATACTGTATGTAAAAAGGGGTAAAAAGCAAAAACTAAATTTTCAGCATAGCTGCAATAGAAAATTACAAAGAAATGCAGGACATGTTATTGTTATGCAAATACATTTAATTGGCATTTTCATCTTATGGATGGTGTTTGACATGTCTCACAAAAAAAACAATTAAGCATATACAATGGTGAATTATAACCAGAACATATTTCAGAAAACTCTACACGGTTGTTATTGTAGCCAAATTTATAGTTGCTGCAGATTTTTGTTTTTCTTCCTATTGTTGCCACATTATTCTCCTGTTTGAACAGTTGTTCATGTACACATGCAGCAGTCATATTAAAGAGAACCATTAGCCGAACATTCAATAATACAGCACTGCAGTGGCCATCTGGGGGCAGCCATATTGGCAATGTCTGATTCTATCTAAAAAGAGAGGAGGAGTTGTTGGATGGGGTAGAGGAGTGAGGACACATGTAGAGCAAGTGCAGGAGTGTGCAGGGACTGATCTGCCTATCTGCAAGGTATACCACTACTGGATATCCCCCCCCCCAAGTGCGTTTGGACTTCTGCTGCTGGAAATAGTAACCGGGTGTGTCCAGGACCCTGTTGCAAGTGGCTGTCACTGAAGGACACTGTTCAGGGCTTTGGCTTGGAAATCTTGAGTCTGCTCCCTGGGGTGGGTTGGGATGAGGCATTCTGGGAGCACCTAGTGTGACTGGACCAGCTGGTAGAGCCTCCTGTCCCCCTGCTGATGGCTAAAGTTATACTGAACCGAGTCTGTGTGAGCTTAAACTTTAACAAGTTGACTTTCTTCCCTATTGAGACTGTTTTATTATCTAAAGGGCCCTCCCACTGCCAGCCACGTGCTTATGTCATATACCACTGGCCATTGAGGAATGGACTTTTAATCCATTATAATTAGCTTTTTTTTCCCTTGGTACTAAGCATAAGATACTCATACAGTTGCATGAAGAGCATTGCTAGTGCTTGGCTATTATTCCCTCCATACAAAATACAGGTATATTGCGGGTGTGCCAGCTGTGTCATCTTTAATTACACAGAGACATTGAGGTTTATTTACTAAGGCTAGAGAGGGCAAAATTAGCCACAATTCTGCAGAGAAACCAATCAGCCGCTAGGTTTTATTGCTAAAGCTTAATTAAACAGGCTGAGGTTATAAGCTGATTGGTTGCTCTGCAGAATTGTGACTAATTTTGCCCTCTCTAGCTTTAGTAAATCTCCCCTATTATATCCAGCGACTCCTCCAGAGGTGGCTCTATATTAGCTTGCCCAGATTTTCCAAATGTCCTTCATTTTCTGATTGCAAATACAAATATAATAATTAGTTATACTACTGTACATGCTTTCTTGAAATGCTGAAAAGGTGATTTTTATCTCCCATTGATCTGAATAAACATCTTTTGAAATCCTCTTTTTAGACCTAAAATAACATCTTGATTTCTCAGGCTGTATATAATTGGATTTAGGAAAGGTATTAACATAGTATATACAAGAGCAATCATTTTGTCATAGTCCATAGATTGAGTGTCTTTGGGGCTGGCATACACAACAAATGCCGTGCCACAGTAAAGTGTCACCACAGTTATGTGTGAAGAGCAAGTTGAGAATGCCTTCATTCGTCCTGTGTTAGTTTTTAGCTTAATGATTGCAATTATGATATTAATGTACATTACAATAATAATCCCCAGGTTAAGCATGGAAGTAAACCCGCTAACATAACTATTTATAGTGACTGTAAAAGTTATGTCACCACAAGATAGGCTTAATAAAGGAGCCACATCACAGAAGTAATGATTAACAAAGTATTTTCCACAAAACAGTACCTGTGATATTAGTGTTGTGGGAATGATTGCCTCTGAAAACCCCAAGATCCAGCACATTGAGGTTAAGCATGTACACAGTCTCCCAGTCATGATGGTGGTATATCTCAATGGTTTGCAAATGGCCACAAATCGGTCAATGGACATGATGGCTAACAAATAAATCTCAGTGACGGCCAAACTGCAGAATAAGTATAGCTGAGCAAAGCACCAGTAGAAAGAGATTCTCTTATTTTTGGTTACCAGCATAGCTAGAAGCTTGGGTGTTGTAGTGGACACATACCATATCTCCAAAAAAGACAGAGTAGTAATAAAGAAATACATTGGGGTACGAAGGTTGACATTACAATACACAGCCAAGCTGACCAATAAATTTCCAGTGATTGTCAGAAGGTAGATGATAAATAAGACAGCGAACATTGCAAAGCTGTAATTCTCAAAATTGACAAATCCCACTAGTATGAAGTCATTAAAATTAGACTGGTTTCCCATGACAAATTAGATTTATGTAGACAAGAAATGCATCTTGTTCATGCATGTTTTACATAACATCTTTATTTAAAAAAAGATGGTGAAGAGTGACACAAGGATGTGTTTATATGATGGATTGTGGACTCAGTTATAACGTAGACACATAAATTGTACATTCATTTATAAAGGTATTATCCCTCTAAGAAGTAAGCTGAGCAAACTTTTACCAAAATACAGCATCTCTAAACCCCCTCTTTTACTATCCAGGAGTCTATTATAAGAAGAGAAGGAAAGAGTGTTCTTGAAGTCCTTTGTCAGACATATGTTGAGGAAAATTTCTAAAATACATAAAAAGTTGATATATATAAAACATACATTTTAAATAAATGTTTCTTATCTGAATGAATTGTGTTTGTGTATTCAGATATGTGGGTCGGCGTAACTAATATAAATGATATGTCTTAATACTTTGAGTCTTACTCAATAATATACTGTGGATTTCAGTAAGCTACATACCATTATGTACTCCCCTATTTCAGAGATCTTATAAATCTAACTGTCCTTCCTAGGTCTCTTTTTTTCTATATTAGTAGAAAGCAACCCCCTGCCATCCTTGCATCCTTTGGCATCCCAGTCTTAGTTCATACAGTTCAATATTGAGTTTGTCCACCCTTTTCAGCTAACAGCTTCAACTCTTCTGGGGAGGCTGTCCACAAGGTTTAGAAGTGTGTCTATGGGAATATTTGACCAGTCTTCTAGAAGCACATTTGTGAGGTCAGGCACTGATGTGGATGAGAAGGCCTGGCTTGCAGTTTCTGCTCTAATTCATCCCAAAGGTGTTATATTGGGTTGAGGTCAGGACTTTGTGCAGGTTAGTCAAGTTCCTCTACCCCAAACTCGTTCATCCATGTCTTTATGGACCTTGTTTGTGCACTGGTGCGCAGTAACATTGGAACAGGAAGGAGCCATCCCAAAACTGTTACTGCAAAGTTAGGAGCATGAAATTGTCCAAAATGTTTTGGTATGCTGACACCTTAAGTGTTTCCTTTACTGGAAGTGGCCAAGTCCAACCCCTGAAAAACAACCCCACACCATAATCCCCACCAAATGATTTGGACCAGTGCACAAAGCAAGGTCAATAAATACATGGATGAGTGAGTTTGGGGTGGAGGAACTTGACTAGTCCTGATCTCAACCTGATAGAACACCTTTGGGATGAATTAGAGTGGAGACTGAGAACCAGGCCTTCTCATCCAACATCAGTGCCTGACCTCACAAATGCACTTCTGGAAGAATGATCAAACATTCCCATAGACACACTCCTAAACCTTGTGGACAGCCTTCCCAGGGTGGACCAACTCAATATTGAACCCTACCGACTAAGACTGTTACGCTATCAAAGTCCATGTACGTGTAAAGCAGGCATCTCAGTACTTTTGGTATTATAGTGTATATACTGTATGTATATATATATACAGTACATATATATATATATATATATATATATATATATATATATATTAGAAGGCCAGTATGCTGGCCTGAAGTTATGGGAGGACCGACTCTTCCCAGCTCACGGCGCTCAGTGAGTCTGTGTATTTACCTTTCATATCCTAGCATGTTCACGGCTCCCCCCTTGCTGGTCTCCATCGGCGCTTCTCGATCTGTTGCAGGTAGGATTCTAAACTGCTCACGCAGTCTTCCTTGTCATACTGGTGCCTCGTTGTAAGTCACGGCCTCCGAGTTGTTGGTCGTGGTCCCCAGCCCCCCCCGGTATTAGCATTAGCATTTTGCATGTCCTCACGCTTGTCATTCCCAATCCACAACTCATAATCGCTCATAGACCTTCTGTCTATCCACCGCACCATTTCTATACAATTTCCACTCCACAGCCTCCAGTCACAGTCAATGGCGCCCTGGCCTTACAGCCCGAACTTCGCACTTGTGCAGGATCGCCCTGCCTCGTTGTTCCTGGCTTAACCACAGATAATTCCTAGCCCGAGTTTTGTTCAACCGTCATCTGACAATACCCGGCCAACCTTTACCATTCTTAAAGTACCAGTCACACTTGGAGTTACATATCCCAGTCACATACTGGCTCCCTTGCAGGTTTGTCACAGTCATGTCACTGCTGCTTAGCATGTAGGTCTAACTGCAGCTTTCAGACACCCATGTCCACACACTACTCCAATTATAAAAAAAAAACACAAAAAAAGGTAGAGGAAATACTACCTGGTCACAGGCAACATGAGCTTCTGAAAATCAACCTCCCACACGTGGTCCCAGCCCCAAGCTCTCAGTTGCCACTCATTACACATCCACAGGCACCATGAGCTTCCGCATCACAGCCTCCACCTCAAGGTTCCTGCCACAAACCCTCAGTTGCCACTCTTTACTCATCCACAGGTACCACGAGCTTCCACAGCACAGCCTCCCCTCGAGGTTCCTGCCACAAGCTCTCAGTCGCCACTCATTATGCATCCACAGGCACCAGGAGCTTCCGCAGCACAGCCTCCCACTTGAGGTTCCTGCCACAAGCTCTCATTCACCACTCATTCCACTCATTATGCATCTACAGGTACCACGAGCTTCCGCAGCTCAGCCTTTCACTCAAGATTCCTGCCACAAGCTCTCAGCCACCATTCATTACACTCATTTTCATCTGCAGGAACCATAAGCTCCCGCAGCGCAGCCTCCCTCTCGAGGTTCCTAGGTTCCTGCCATGAGCTCTCAGTCGCCACTCATACCACTCATTACTCATTCACAAGCACCACAAGCTTCCGCAGCACAGCCTTCCCCTCGAGGTTTCTGCAACAAGCTCAATCACTACTCATACCACTAATTACCAGATCCACTTTTCAGCTCATATGACTTCTTAGCTCACATAAATGTTTCTACATGCCTCACGGCAGTATTTGCTCTTGAATTACCTCTCTCATTGGCAGGGCCTTGCATATCTCCACACATGTTTATCCTTCTCTTCTGCTTCTTTTCGCCTCCCTGTGGGGCTACTTCTTGCAACAGGCTTTGGCAAGTTTGTCTCCGGTGGGAGTCAACCCGGCCACTCACATTTTCTTGTCTATCTTTTCTCCGTAGGTCAGTCATGTCAGTCAGGTCAGGTTGCTCTATCTATATGACACACACTCCCTCAGGGCTTGTTTGGGGGGGTTTGTTATGTTCAAGGTTGTGGGGGTGGACTTAGCCTCTCTACTACGCCAGGGTAAACCTGGACCTCCATATGGTCTTTCTTTCAGGTAGCGGTCGCCAGATTAATCTCATGGCCACTACTGGCTCCTTACGCCATCGGGGCACAAGGCAGGTGGGTGGTTCCTGGAACACACTCTCTCTCTTCAATCTGCTGCACCCTTTATTCACCTCAATACCTTACACATACGAATTGGGCTGCCGACATGGCGCTTAGCTACTGTCACATTTATCTTATTGCCCAACGGTGACCCCCCTTGACACAGTCAAAGCACCTGTCTTGGCACTACCATTCACAGGTAGGCCGGAAACGGAAACAAGTTTTTCCATATTTCCTGCACACCTTGTCCCTACCGGCATCAGGAAGGACATCCTGGAGGGGAAGGATGTTAACTTGGCCTCCCTGCTCATCTCGGTCCATGATCTAGCTGAGAATAAATCCTACGCCTGGGGGGGCATGTCCATAGTTCTGAAAGCCCAAGACCCCAGGCTCAATTGCAAACTCTCGGGTTTGTGCTGGCCTTTGGTATGTTCAGGGATGTCCTGTGCTGGGACAACCCCAGCAGGAGGGAAGAGCTGGATTTATACCTCCATACTGTGGTCGACTTGGGGTACAAATATGGAAGCTCCACCTTCTATCATTATCACTGCTTGCAGCCAGAGCCGCAGCCAAACTCTCCCAGTTCCAAGTCAGCACGGACTGGAGCATAGTGGACACCGAGTTGTTCTGCGGTGACTTTGTGTACCTCTGTTCCCTGCTTTGCGCCGCTTGCCAGTCTTCCACGCATACGGCAAACTGGTGCTTCAACTCGGATGGTAGACGTCCCTCGACCTACCTCTCCACCTCTAGCACTGCTCAAAGCATGTTGGCTCCTATGTAACATCATCAAGTGGACAAGCTGGGACGGCCCGTCCAGGTACTAGGCAAGATGCCTACCTGCAATAACTTTAATTACAGCACCTGCAGTCTCAGCCGATGCTGACTGCTCCACATTTGTCTCAATTGTCATAGAGCTCATCCCAAGAGCACGTGAACCCTTAAGCATCCTGACTCGTCATGACTAAGTCGGGTGAACGTTCAGTGGTTGGAGTACTACCTTTCCTCTCATCCGTCACCCGTGTACGTTCTGTTCCTGGCACATAGGTTTATTTCCGGATTCCACACGGGACTCATCACCCTACACCATACCACTCATGAGTGCAGGAACCTCCGCTCAGCCTCCACTGACGAGCAGGCTATCGACAATCTCTTACAGACCGAGCTTGACCGGGGATTCATCATCGGCCCCTTCGCTGAATCACCATTTGAGACATGGAGAGTCTATTGGGCTTATCAAGGGCAAGTCCTCGAATAAATTATGTTTGGTGTATGAACTGTCCGCGCCTGGTGCCTCTCGCACTCCCAGTCTTAACTCACTGATTCCTTCCACAGAGTTCTCCCTTAAATATGCGTCCATTGACTCAGCTATACAGTCCATCATTAGCATAGGCACGGGCGCATGGCTGTCCAAAGTGAACATTTCAGATGTGTTTAAGCTCTTAACTCTTCACCCTTGTGGCAGTGACACAGCATCAGATGGAGAGATTCATACTAGTTTGCTACCAAGCTGACCTTCGGCTCAAAGAGCAGCCCTTGACTCTTCAATATGTTCGTGCAGTCCCTCTCCTGGATCTTAACCCACCAGGTGCAGTGCCAGAAAGTCATCCACTACCTGGATAACTTCCTGCTGATCAAACGACCAGACGAGCCCCCATCATATTTAGACAAATTAAGGACAATGTTCGGCAAACTCAATGTGCCTATAGCGGATGGAAGGCCCAGCGCAGTCCGTCACCTTCCTAGGCATCACCCTTGACACCAGCTCCATGCAGGCCAGCTTGCCCCCAGACAAATTATCTTCGATTGGAACGTTGTGACTATGTTCATCCCAGTGGCTTCAGCCTCCTCTCCTCACTTAGTTACAGATGCAGCAGCCTCCATAAGCTTTGTCGTCATTTTTGGCACCCATTGGTTTGCAGGTCCATGGCCGCAGGAAATGCTCCTGGTCCCCG
This sequence comes from Glandirana rugosa, assembly GCA_018402905.1. Lineage (NCBI taxonomy): Eukaryota > Metazoa > Chordata > Amphibia > Anura > Ranidae > Glandirana > Glandirana rugosa. Next base: position 96,136 of record BLSH010194598.1, read on the forward strand.
GGTTTAGCCAGATGCCCTCTCTCTTTGAACTTTACCCCATAGTCGCAGCAGCTCAGGTCTGGGGACACTCCTGGGAGGTTCAGACCGTGGTCTTGACCACTGACAACTTAGCAACAGCTGAGATTGTCAACAAGGGCAGGTCCAAGTTCCTGGCCATCATGTCCTTCCTACGCAGGCTGGTGCAGATTTCCCTTCGTCACAATTTCAATATCCACTGTACCTACATACTTGCCAAGCGCAATCATGCTGCAGACGTGCTTTCCCGCTTAAATTTTCCTTTATATTTCTTAGAGAGACCCGGAGCCAACCTCGTGTCCTATCCTTCCTTGGTCGCAACCTAACATTGGATTGAGAGACCAACTTCGCCATGCTACTTTGCTCATAAACTGTCACTCAACACATTGAAGGCATATCACACAGCCTGGAATACCTACCATGGGGCAGACGCAGGTGACATCAAGCATGTCCTGGCATTCATGTCTTATTGCCATACTCATCTGACTCTGCCACACAACATTATCAGGCTGTATCTGGCTGGCATCCAGCATTTTCTCTCCATGCAAGCCCCCAAGGAGCCCTCTTTATTCACGACCCATGCGGTCAAAGCCTTGCTACGCGGCATACGGAAACTTCAACCCGCAACCAGTAGCAAATGATTGCCCATAGCGAGCGCCACATTCTGGTACATGTCAGCCATCCTATCACAGTCCCCTTTTGGGTTACTCCCCATCCTGGTCATCCAGGAAGTTATTTACCTGCCCTTCTATGGCTTCCTTTGGCCTGGCGGGTTCACGTACAGTGGCCCCGGTAGCCAGGGGCTACGCAGGTCCCTTCTGACTCAACTGCAAGATCATTTTGTCTTACATCTGGCTGTGTCCAAAACCCATCAGACCGGCATCAGGGTCAACATCAATATTTTCCAGTCCCACAACCAGTGGTGCCCAGTGGCAGTTCTGGACCGGTTATTAACATGTCTGCCTAACCAGTCTAGCTCTAGCCCCTTGTTACCTTTTCCTTCCAGCCCACTAACAGCTAGCCAGTTCATCAGACATGTCCGCATCCCTTTGGCCAATCTAGGTCTCAACCCTACCCAGTTTTCAGGGCACTCCTTCCGAATTGGAGCGGCCTCGGCCACCTTCCGTCACGGGGTGCCGGTTCACGTCATCAGGAGATTAGCAAGTGAAAGTCCGCCTGCTTCACCCACTACATTTCGAAATCCCCAGGTGGAGATGTCGTAAGCCTTCTCCAAGCTTGACCAGTGAATGACTTTTATATTAATAAAGCAGCTTTCCCTACCCTGGTATTTTTTTGCCCCCTTTTCTTGGCTTACCAACCAGCTGACCAGGGCACTGTTGTATGTCTTGTGGTGTCTTTATGTGGTTCACACCCATCTCGGTTCGAGGGCTCCGACCATAAATTAGAAGGCCAGTATGCTGGCCTGAAGTTATGGGAGGAGCCTGGGGGGGCAATTTAAGCAGCCACTCTCATGGGTTCTGTGTTGGTCCCAGTACTTGTTACCCTCCCTCCCATCCCGATTACAGGGCACATCCTTCACATCTCTCTACAATTAACCATTACTTGTCTTGGGTATGCCCCCTTTTCTTGGCGTACCGACCAGCTGACCAGGGCACACCTCAGATCTATGTTGTATGTCTTGTGGCATCTTAATGTGGTTCACACCCATCTCGGTGGGAGGGCTCCGACCATAAATATATATATATATAAAATATTGTTAGCATGTACTGACCATGGTCAATCAATGGTTTAACCACTTCAGATCCTTAGGACGCCCATGGACGTCCTGGGATTTCAGTGGTGATATCTCAATGATGCCGGCACCTGCAGGCATCATTGCAGTATCATTTTTTTCCTCAGGCGATTCCCATCACCGTAAGAATGATCATAGAGGCAGGTCAGCCGCTTGATCGTTCTTACAGGCAGCGGGAGGGGACGCCCCCCCTCCCGTCGCCCTCCGGTGCTTCTCCCGGCTCACCTGAGCGATCGGTGGCCGGGAGGAGGAATCGCCTGCCGCCGGATATTGAAGCCAGAGATTTCCGAGGGACAGATGTACCTCGGTCATCTCTATGGCTCTCGGAGGCCCGGGCGCACGTCGTGACGTCACTTCCGGGTCTCCGAAGTAAACAACAGCCGTTAAAGGGGAAGGAAAGGCTGAGATCGTCTGTTTTTTTTTCTGATCTCAGCCTTTCCAGCCTGTAGGATAGATGTAGGGTCTTATAGACCCTGTATCTGTCCATAAAGAGGACCTGTCCCTCACTTTTCCTATTACAAGGGATGTTTACATTCCTTGTAATAGGAATAAAAGTGATCAAAAAAAAAAAATTTAAGTGAAAGTGTAAAAATAAAAGTAAAATAAGAAATAAATAATAATTTTTTTTTTTTAAAGCGCCCCGTCCCTGCGAGCTCGCGCACAGAAGTGAACGCATACGTAAGTCGCGCCCGCATATGTAAACAGTGTCCAAACCACACATGTGAGGTATCGCCGTGTGCGTTAGAGTGGGAGCAATAATTCTAGCCTAAGACCTCCTCTGTAACTCAAAACACCTAACCTGTAAAAATTTTTAAAGCAGTGCCTATGGAGATTTTTAATAACCAAAGTTCGGGGCCATTCCACAAGTTTGCGCAATTTTAAAATGCAACATGTTGGGTATCTATTTACTCGGCGTAACATCATCTTTCACATTATGAAAAAAAATTGGGCTAACTTTACTGTTTTGTTTTTTTTTAATTCACGAAACTGTTTTTTTTTTTTTTAAAAAAGCGTTTGAAAAATCGCTGCGCAAATACCGCATGACATAAAAAGTTGCAACAACCGCCATTTTATTCCCTAGAATCTTTGCTAAAAAACCATATATAATGTTTGGGGGTTCTGAGTAATTTTCTAGCAAAAAAATGATGATTTGTACAGGTAGGAGAGGAGTGCCAGAAATGGCCCGGATATGAAGGGGTTAAATAGTATGTACGCTACTTCTGAAAGCAAAAAAAAAATGAATACGTATATTTTCACTGCTAAACTACGTTGTTTCTGAGGCTCTTTGTGAGCATTGTGCTTTTCCATTACGACACATACAGTGGCGTAATGTGTGGACAGTTACACAAGAATTTTAGTAGCCCAAAATGTTCTCATGATTGCACAATGCTGCAATTCAATCATGTAATAAAAATGATTAGCTATAATATTCTAGGAGTAGGAGATTATGGACTAAATATTGGCCATTTAGGATGTTCTTGGGTGAATGTTTCCATGTTATTGAAGAATATATATATTTATATATTTATGGTCGTGGCTAGAGTTGAGCGAACCTCTGGAAGTTCGGGTTCTGCTGGTCCGTCCGAACTTCGGGACAAAGTCCGGGTCCGGACGGAACCCGAACGATCGCACGGACAACGAACCCCATTGAAATCAATGGGGACCCGAACACTTAGGCACAAAAATGGCTGTAACAAAGTCCTGGAAAGCCCTAGAGGGCTGCAAAAGGAAGTAAAATGGGGGTAAGGGTAGGGCAAGTACCCTACAAAAAAATGGGGACAGGGAAATAACTTTAAATATTTTTAAAAAAATAAAAACATAAAAAAAGCAAAAATGGAGGTGAATGTGGATCATCTTCAAACTGTGTCTGAAAAGTATTAATTAACGGTAGAAGCCATATAACTGTTCTAAAATCATCTTCAAACTAGGGCAAGTGCCCTACAAATAAAT
>BLSH010194598.1:113181-138280 GCA_018402905.1 Glandirana rugosa
AACTGCAACAGTCCCCGCACCGATTGGGTGCTGCGAATTGGAATATATACTGGTCCTGTCCTTTATCCGACGCAAGGTCGGCGTCTCGAAAGCGTCGTGGGTTAGCCACGCCCCTGACAACGTCAACTCGATGACGAAACGCGTTGGGTGGAGCCTAACGACGTTCGCCTGCTTTGTGACCAGGAAGCTGTGCAGTGCCCACCATTTTAGTGACTGGATGTCCTATCATTAGTGCTGATTTGGATTTTATTATTAAAATTGAGTTTTTTTGGCAATCTGCACTATTTGGGTCCTTTTGTATTTTCCATGACCTCCGAGGGTTATCTGGGCTTTTGATGTGTCTAATATCCTGTGCTGTGAAGTCGTACCGGTGACTGATCCCGAGGGAGTGAGGCTGTAGCTGTGGTCCTTCCTATAATTACCTAGCGGACACTGACCCTCTGTAGTGGGGGGTCGGTGACATCTGGTAAGCGGCTCTGATTGTTGGTGTCACTGGTGACGGTTTCCACGGTGGAGGTCTGGTGATTGCTGATGATTGCTGTGATCTACTAAGGACTCTTACTATCTGGATTCATATGAGAGGACTATATGCGCTGCAGTTTGAAACCAACAATAATAAATACCTATTAAATTATAGGTATTGGAATTTTCTTGAAAATATGGCTATTAGTGATAAATTTCATATTTCAGTTAATTAACAGCCAAACTTTCAAGGAAATTTCAATACCTATAATTTGATAGTTATTTATTATTATTTCAAATGTTCTTTCTTATTTCCAAATTTCCGAATTTCGGAAATAAGGAAGAACAATTGAAATAATAAGTTATTGATTTATTATTTTAAATTATAAATGATAATAAGCTATTATTATTTCAAATGTTTTGTCTTATTTCCGACTTTTGCAGTGTGTGACTGTATATATGCATACTGTAAGTATGTGTGTGTGTGCATACTGGGTGTGTATATACTGTGCTTATATTGTATGTAAACACACAGTATACATACAATATACATCCAATATACACACAGTATATACACACCCAGTATGCAAACACACACACACACGCACATACATACAGTATGCATATATACAGTCACACACTGCAAAAGTCGGAAATAAGGAAAAACATTTGAAATAATAATAGCTTATTATAATTTATAATTTAAAATAATAAATCAATAACTTATTATTTCAAATGTTCTTCCTTATTTTTGAAATTCGGAAATTCGGAAATAAGGAAGAACATTTGAAATAATAAGTTATTAATTTATTATTTTTACTTATTATAAATTATAATAAGCTATTATTATTTCAAATGTTTTTCCTTATTTCCGACTTTTGCAGTGTGTGACTCTACATGAATACTGTATGTATGTATGTATATGTACAGTCACACACTGCAAAAGTCGGAAATAAGGAAGAACATTTAAAATAATAATAGCTTATTATAATTCATAATAAGTTAAAATAATACATTAATAACTTATTATTTCAAATGATCTTCCTTATTTCCGAAATTCGGAAATAAGAAAAACGTTTGAAATAATAATAAATACCTATTAAATTATAGGTATTGGAATTTTTCTTGAAAATATGGCTATTAGTGATAAATTTCATATTTCAGTTCACTAACAGCCAAACTTTCAAGGAAATTTCAATACCTATAATTTAATAGTTATTTATTATTATTTCAAACGTTCTTTCTTATTTCTGAATTTCGGAAATAAGGAAGAACACTTGAAATAATAAGTTATTAATTTATTGTTTTAACTTATTATAAATAATAATAAGCTATTATTATTTCAAATGTTCTTTCTTATTTCCGAATTTCGGAAATAAGGAAGAACATTTGAAATAATAAGTTATTGATTTATTATTTTAAATTATAAATGATAATAAGCTATTATTATTTCAAATGTTTTTCCTTATTTCTGACTTTTGTGACTGTATATATGCATACTGTTTGTGTGTGTGTGTGTGTGTGTGTGTGTGTGCATAGTGGGTGTGTATATACTGTGTGTATATTGGATGTATATTGGATGTATACTGTGTGTTTACATACAATATAAGCACAGTATATACACACCCAGTATGCACACACACACACACATACATACAGTAGGCATATATACAGTCACGCACTGCAAAAGTCGGAAATAAGGAAGAACATTTGAAATAATAATAGCTTCTTATAAATTATAATTTAAAATAATTTATTTATAAATTATTATTTCAAATGTTCTTCCTTATTTCCGAAATTCAGAAATTCAGAAATAAGAAAGAACATTTGAAATAATAATAGCTTATTATAATTTATAATAAGTTAAAATAATAAATTAATAACTTATTATTTCAAATGTTCTTCCTTATTTCCGAAATTCTTTATCACTAATAGCCATATTTTCAAGAAAATTCCAATAACTATACTTTAATAGGTATTTATTATTATTTCAAATGTTTTTCTTATTTCCGAATTTCGGAAATAAGGTAGATCATTTGAAATAATACGTTATTAATGTATTATTTTAACATATTATAAATAATAATAAGCTATTATTGTTATTTCAAATGTTCTTTCTTATTTCCAGAATTTCAAAAATAAGTAAGAACATTTGAAATAATAAGTTATTGATTTATTATTTTAAATTATAAATTATAATAAGCTATTATTATTTCAAATGTTTTTCCTTATTTCTGACTTTTGCAGTGTGTGACTGTATATATGCATACTGTATGTATGTGTGTGTGTGAGTGTGCATACTGGGTGTATATATACTGTGTGTATATTGGATGTATATTGTATGTATACTGTGTGTTTGCATACAATATAAGCACAGTATATACACACCCAGTATGCACACACACACATACATACAGTATGCATATATACAGTCACACACTGCAAAAAATAAGGAAAAACATTTGAAATAATAATAGCTTATTATCATTTATAATTTAAAATAATAAATCAATAACTTATTATTTCAAATGTTCTTCCTTATTTCCGAAGATCGGAAATAAGAAAGAACATTTGAAATAATAATAGCTTATTATAATTTATAATAAGTTAAAATAATAAATGAATAACTTATTATTTCAAATGTTCTTCCTTATTTCCGAAATTCAGAAATAAGAAAGAACGTTTGAAATAATAATAAATGACTATTAAATTATAGGTATTGAAATTTCCTTGAAAGTTTGGCTGTTAGTGAACTGAAATATGAAATTTATCACTAATAGCCATATTTTCAAGAAAATTCCAATACCTATAATTTAATAGGTATTTATTATTATTTCAAACATTTTTCTTATTTCCGAATTATAATAAGCTATTATTATTTCAAATGTTCTTCCTTATTTCTGACCTTTGCAGTGTGTGACTGTATATATGCATACTGTATGTATGTGTGTGTGTGCATACTGGGTGTGTATATACTGTGCTTATATTGTATGTAAACACACAGTATACATACAATATACATCCAATATACACACAGTATATACACACCCAGTATGCACACACACATACATACAGTATGCATATATACAGTCACACACTGCAAAAGTCGGAAATAAGGAAAACATTTGAAATAATAATAGCTTATTATAATTTATAATGAGTAAAAATAATAAATTAATAACTTATTATTTCAAATGTTCTTCCTTATTTCGGATCTGCTCCGATTGCCGAATTGCCGAATTACCGCAATTGCCGAATTACCGCGAATTTCTGAAAATTTCCGAATTACCGCAATTGCTGAATTACCGCGGATTTCCAAATTTCCGCAATTGCCGAATTACCACTAATTTCCGAATTTCGGATTTCCCAATGTTTTAATTTCCGAATTATGTTTTTTTTTAATTTCCGAATTCCGAATTTTTTGAATTTCTGAATTTCCGAAAAACGAAAAAAACTAATTTTTTTAGCCATGCACAAGTCTATACCCTATATAAGTAATGGGTAATAATGAAAAAGAATGTGCTGAGAAAATGCCCTGAAAAAGGGGATGGGGGGAGGGTATCGTTCACTGGAACCGACAAAGAGCATGGGGAGTCAGTTGCTTAAATACCCTCCGGGCTCCTCCCATAATTTCAGGCCACCATACTAGTCTTCTTATTTATGGTTGTGGCCCTCTGACCGAAGACAGGTGTGGACCACATAAACACGCAACAAGACTTACAACATAAATAGGCCTGAGGTGTGCCTTGGTGATCCGGTCGGAATGCTAAGTGATAACCTGATATGGGCTAGTTCGTCGGAAGGTAGGCAGGCTGGCTTGCATGGCATGTGTGTCCAAAGTGAAAACTAAGAAGGTGATGGCTTGTGCCAGGCTTTCCACTTTGTGTTCGGCTATGGGAGCGTTGAAGTTGTTGAACACCACTCTCAACCTATCAAGGTGTACCGGTGGTATGTCTGGTCACTTGAGGAGTAGAAAATCATCCAGGTAATTGATAGCCATCTAACACTGGGCTCGGTGTGACAGGCTCTGTGAAAAAGACTGCTTGGATAGTTATGTTGTCTGATGTATATTTCAAGGAAAAATCCTTGGAAGGAATCAGGGAATACAAGCTCGGAATATGCGAAGAATGAGGTGCAGAAAAAAATCGTGCACTAAACGAAATGTATTGGAGAACTTGCCTTGACAAGCTCAATAGGGCTGAAACTCCAGATTTGGAAGGTTACTAGGGGAAAGGGCCAGATCCTTTGTCAAGTTTGGCCTGTAGCAGGGTATCGATGGCCTGTTCGTCGAGAGTTGCCGACTGGAGGTTTTTTGCACTTGTGAGTGGAGAGAGGTAGAGTGATGAGGCCGGTGTGTAATCCTGAGGTGGCGGGGGGGTTGAAGGGGTGTCTTGTGGCCACATTTGCACACCAGAAAATTGGCTGGCAGACAGCACAGAGCGGGGAACGTAGGCCAGCAAAGTGGCGACAAAAGAGTTCCGTGTTGGTGACACTCAAGTCGGTCTTGAGACAAAACAAGGGGGTGTGTGCCAATATGGGATGTGGAAGAGGGAAAAAGAACGGAGTGGGATACAGAAATTCAACAAAACAACAAAACAACAAAATGACAGGCATAGATAGAGCCGACTGTGTTCTACGGTGATAGAACACTGTATAGTGGAAATTTAGAAAACTCAAGAGAGTGCGTGGCACCCGAAGTGAGCCAAGAGGTGACTGGCCACAGGATGTACTGGGGCAAGCAGCCGGAGTCTGGTATGGCCTATGTAGGAATGTTTCGGTCTGTAGATTTATGACGTATGCTCGGCCGGCTTAACACTTGCACTGTCAGCAAGTTGATGTTCAGCGACCTTGTCTGTGAGGTGGAGAGTCGGTCTCCAAAAAGAGTGTAATGCATAGACATATGTGACAGTAACTAATGCACAACCTTAGTATGCTGAATGGTGTATGTAAAATTGAAGATTTTGTGACAGAGTGCTGCAGAATAATGTGACAGAAAAGACCCGTGAACCTCACCTGACTAACGCTCTATCATTAAGGTCCTGGTATGAATTGAACCTGTAGTAGGAGTGACATGAGGGAAAAAAGTATATCTCTTTTATTTTACTGCACGGGCTGTCCCACCCTTGTTATGCGGTTGGCCCTGATGAAGAAGCGATCCCTACGTTGGGAGGGTTTTGTTTTCTTGGGAAAAAAGTCCAACCTGATGCAGGATGGGACCTGAACTCGACTGACCTAAGGAGAAATGACAGAGAAAACTATGAGTGGCCCGTATGTTAATGCCACTGGAGACGAGTGGTCGATTAAGTGCCACCAAAATGGTGTGGGGCTGATTGTGTGCCACTGAGAATGTGCTTGTAATGGGGTTGTGTTTGCCCTTGCTCGAAGCAATTGCGAGGGATTGGTGTTGATGTGTGCTTGCAGCGATTGCAAGGAGTTTATGTAAATGTGTGTTTGCAGTGATTTGCAAGAAGTTTAGTCTATGCATGCTCACAGAGATTGTGAGGTATTTATGTTGATGCATGCTCGCAGCAATTGTGAGGAATTTATGTAAATACACGCATGCAGCGATTGCAAGGAGTTTTAGACAGTGAGTGTTTGCAGTGATTGCGAGGGATTTGTGATGGTGCGCGCTCGCAGCGATTGCAAGGAGTTACAAAAATATGTGTTTGCGGCGATTGCAAGAAGTTTGAAATGCATGCTTGCAGCGTTGCAGGGAGTGTTAAAAATGCGTGCTGGCAGCGATTTGCAAGACGTTAAGCATACTTGCAGCATTTGTAAGCAGTTTGTGTTTGTATATGCTGACAGAGATCGCAAGGGGTTTGTGTACTTACGTGATTGCAGCGTTTGCTAGGGGTTTAAATGACAACATGTGCTTGCAGTGATCGCAATGCCTGCTTGCTGTAATGTATGGAGTAACAAGTAGCTTGCAGCGATTGCAAGACGTGGTGGTCGAATGCATGTTTGCTGCGATTAGCAAGTGACTTGTGTGTGCTCACAGCGACTGCGAAAAAATTTGTGCTGGGTTATGATGCGATTGTTCGAAAAGAAAAAGAGGGGGGAAGACTGTCGCTGGAAGTGTTTTTTTTTCTCTTTCCTAAGGTGTTGTTCGTTCTGTGCTTGCAGTGATCACAAGGTGTAGTGCAATCAAAGTCGTGCTTGCAGTGATTGCAAGAGCCTGTACTGATAAATTTGCTGCAATTGCAAAATTGACCTATAGATAGGTGAAGGAAGAAGATAGTAAAAAATAGAAAGGGGGTGCATTGTGGCCGAACTAACCGTAAGTGCGCTTGGCGTGGAACTTGAATCAATGCCATGGATCGATACGAAACGGTAGTAAGGAAGATACATAAACTGATACGAATCGGTAGTGGGCTTTAGCAAGATGTGGGTCGACTTAAATTACATGGGAACTGATTTGCTTTGATGCAAATCTGTGGTAGGAAATAACATGAGCCGATGCAAATCGATAGATACATTTACGATAAATAGCGGCATGACACAAACCGATTTGGATCGGCAGAACACTAACATAATTAATGGAAATCGGTAGTAGGAAATGACATGAGCCGATGCGAATCGGTAGTGGAACTGACATGAGCCGATGTGACTCGGTAGTAGGAACTGACATGAACCGATGCGACTCGGTAGTAGGAACTGACATGAACTAACATGAGACGGTAGTAGGAAGTGACAAGAACCGATACGAATCGGTAGTAGGATCTGACATGAAGTTCTGCGAATCGCTAGTGGAATGACATGAACCAACATGCGTCAGTAGTAGGAACTGGCATGAACCTATGCGACTCGGTAGTGGAATGACATAAACCAATGCAACTCTGTGACATGACCCGGTAGTAGGAAGTGACGTGAACCAATGAATCGGTAGTAGAAAATAACATGAAGCTCTGCGAATCGGTAGTGGAATAACATGAACCGACATGCGGCAGTAATAGGAACTGACATAAACCGATGCAAATCGGTAGTAAGGAATGACATGAATTGATGCTATTTGGTAGTGAAAAAAATGGTATGAACTGATGCAAGTCAGTAGGAAGGGTAACCGATCGGGAAGATAACATAGACTGCGTAAACAACATGACCAGTATGAATTGGTAACTAGGTACATATTGGACTGTGGTAAGTATCTGATATGGATTGTTTATGGGGTAGGACATGTACCGATGCAACTCGGTAGTCAGGAAATGACATGAAGAGAGTAATTACATAAACCGATCAAAATCGGTTGAAGGGAAGGCAAGAACCGATATGAATCGGTAAATAGGGTAATAATATGAAGAGAGTAAGCGGCATGGTCCGATGCAAATTAGTGTGTGATGCATCCGATACGAATCGTTGTGACTAGGCTCAAATCAGATTGTGGTGAGTATGCAATGGATTCGCTACAAATCGATTGTAAGGTGAATGGCATGATCAATAGGAATTGGTTGTAACGTGCATGAAATGAATCCAATACGAGTTTGGTTTGGAGTGTACTATGGCCTCAACTGAACACCAACCACCCAACCCCCGAGGCTAATTGAGTGCAACCAAGGCCCAGGTGGGTCTATCTACCACCTCAATCAGCCACAGAAGCCTGTGCAAACAATACATGCTAATCGCCCAAATGGATGCGATGGCAACCCCCATGGACAGTGAATGCTGTGAGCAACAAAGCCTGTATCAAGTGATATTGGATAATGACCGACAGTGGCTCGAGGCTTGGCTCTGAGAATGAATCATAAAATGGGCAGAGGGAACCTACGAATCTACTATGCCTGTGTCGTATGATGTCGGGACATGACCAACAACAACTCAGAGGCAGCTAAGTACAAAAGGGGATGCAGGATAGGAAACATAACGAATTGTAACATAGTATATGAAATGAAAGGATTCAAATCCTACCTGCAACAGCGAGCGAGAACCGCCGACGAAGACCACAAACTAAGAAGCTGCAAAACACTGGTAATTGAACGCACAGATTCACAAACATGAAGTGAGCTGGAGAGAGCCAGCCCAGTAACATGTGCTATCGTGCACTGGAACAGCATGGGGAGTCAGTTGCTTAAATACCCTCAGGACTCCTCCCATAATTTCAGGCCACCATACTAGCCTTCTTATATATATATATATATATATATATATATACACACACAGTGTAAAGCTTGTATAACAGTGTAAATTTGCTGTCCCCTCAAAATAACTCAACACACAGCCATTGATGTCTAAACCGCTGGCAACAAAAGTGAGTACACCCCTAAGTAAAAAAGGTCCAAATTGGGCCAAAAGTGGCAATATTTTGCGTTGCCACCATTATTTTCCAGCACTGCCTTAACCCTCTTGGGCATGGAGTTCACCAGAGCTTCACAGGTTGCAGTCCTATTCCACTCCTCCATGATGACATCACAGATGCTCAATAGGGTTTAGGTCAGGAGACATGCTTGGCCAGTCCATTACCTTTACCCTCAGCTTCTTTAGCAAGGCAGTGGTTGTATTGGAGGTGTGTTTGGGGTCATTATCATGTTGGAATTCTGCCCTGCATCCCAGTCTTCTAAAGGAGGGGATCATGCTCTGCTTCAGTATGTCACAGTACATGTTGGCATTCATGGTCCCCTCAATGAACTGTAGCTCCCCAGTGCCAGCAACACTCATGCAGATAGTTTCTTCCTTAGTGAGTTGGAAGTCCGTCAGATTAAAGATTCCCTCCCCTAATATTCTCTTTTTCTTTTGCTTCTTGCGTCCGGCTCTACATCCCCTCTTCCTGGTGGGGTTCTTCTTTCTCTGTCCTCTATATCCATCCATCTGGGAGTTCGATCCCATCTCCAATCCTCTAAAAAATGTCTTGGTACTCTATTAGTGTCCCATTCATTCCTGAGGGGTTCATATCTATTAGATGTAGGTATGGGGCTCATATTGAGTCCTAGGGGGTGGAGAATTTCTTCTATACTGTTCCCGCTTATGGTAGGCTGGGTAGGGGCTTCTTCCTCTATTTCTGGGGGCCACATATTGCTGTATTTGATGATATTGGTTATGATTGAAGTAATTATTGGGTCCTCTATAATATGGTCTTCCACCTTTCCAGTTGTTGCCCCCAGTAATGGTTCCAGTAATCCATGTCCTTAGTCTGCTTGTCTTCAGCAAACATTTTGCGGCTTTCTTCTGCATCACCTTTATCCCAGAAGGAAGAGGCTTCCTTCTGGGATGACAGCCATTCAAACCAATTTGATGCCATGTGTGGTGTATGGTCTGAGCACTGACAGGCTGTCCCCCCACCACTTCAACCTCTGCAGCAATGCTGGCAGCACTCATACAACTATTTCCCAAAGACAACCTCTGGATATGATGCTGAGCATGTGCAGTCAACTTCTTTGTTTGACCTGTTCTGAGTGGAACCTGTCCTGTATGGTCTTAGCCACCTTGCTGCAGCTCAGTTTCAGGGTTTTAGCAATCTTATAGCCTAGGCCATCTTTATGTAGAGCAACAATTCTTTTTTTAGATCCTCAGAGAGTTTTTTTGCCATGAGGTGCTACGTTGTTCAGTATGAGAGAATGGGAACAATAACTCCAAATTTAACACATTTGCTCCCTATTCACACCGGAGACCTTGTAACACTGATGAGTCACATGACACCAGGGAGGGAAAATGGCTAATTGAGCACAATTTGGACATTTTCACTTAGGGGTGTACTCACTTTTGTTGCCAGTGGTTTAGACATTAATGGCTGTGTGTTGAGTTATTTTGAGGGGATGCAAATTTACACTGTTATACAAGCTGTACACTCACTACTTTACATTGTAGCAAAGTGTCATTTCTTCAGTGTTGTCACATGAAAAGATATAATAAAATATTTACAAAAACGTGAGAGTTGTACTCACTTTTGTGAGATACTGTATATATATATTTATTCATTTATTTAATGTGAGACCGTAGTGTTTCTTTAATGTACTCAAAACATTGATATGCTGAAACTATTCCACATAAAGGATAGAAACATTTTTAGACAATATGCTTTATTAGTATTAAAAATGCTAGTAGCGGGGGGCGTGGCCTAGCAGGGGACCGACATGGACATGTAAACCGAGAGCTCCGTCCACCGAGGCAGCCTTCTGAGCTTCATAAGCGGCAGATCTCCTCACAACAGGCCACATGATGGCAGGGAGGAACACCTCGGCACCCCGCACCCAGGCGGACCCCGGTACACAGCTGAGCCGTACCATTCTGGAGCTATTCCAGACTCAGAATCAAGAAATGCAGGCCTCCGCACAGGTGTTGGATGCAGAGCTGACGCGCGGCTCCCTCTCTTGTGACTCCCGGAGCCAGGTGAACGCTCCGGTCGCACAGCACTCCCCGCTCCTATGCCTGGCAGACCTGCAGAGTGTGGCAGCGGACATTAAGCACACACTGATGGCGACTATCTCGGATCTCAAGAGCGACATCAGGGCAGTCGCTACCCGGCTGGAACACGTGGAGGCGGCGGCCATGACACATGGGGCGGCCATACATCAAGTACAGCAAACTGTGAGTAAGCAGGCCCAACAACTCATAGACATGCATCACCATCTAGAGGACCTTGATAACAAGAAGCGTAGGCGGAACCTCAGATTCAGGGGGATCCCTGAAGCGGTCGAGGGGCCTCACTACAACTGACAGTGTGGGCTATATGCAACACTTTGCTGGGCAGACCACAGGATACCCCAATTGACATAGAGCACTGCCACAGGGCGCTGCGCCCGAGGGGACAGGACGGCGATCCCTCCAGGGACACAATTTGCTGCTTTGTCAGCTTTACCCAGAAGGAAGACATACTAAGGCAGGCTAGAACCCAGGGACAGCTACACCATGATGGGCAGCAGATCCAGATCTTCTAGGACCTATCCACTATCACCCTACAGCATAGAAGGGATCTACGCCCCTTGCTCATTGCCCTGAGAGAGAGACACATTATATACAGGTGGAAGTTTCCATTTTGTCTCTCTGCCACTAATGGCAATCGTACTGCCTTACTGCACATGCCAACTGACCTGCCAGCCTTCTGTGAAACTCCTATTGGCCTCCTTAACACTGCACGATGCTTGGAGGACATTGGACCCCCGAGAACGTGACTACACTTTCTTTTCTATGCCTCATAATCGCTACACACGTCCTGACTATCTTTTCATGTCTCAACCTGATCTCCCCTATGTCCTCAATGCAACCATAGAAAATATGGTCCTTTTCGGACCATCACCCTATCACCCTCACTCTGTCAACCTCTGAAACCGCCACCTTCACTAAGATGATTGGACCCGTCCCTTCTCGCAGATGTACCGGACGTAGCATCTCTGAAGAAGGAATTGCTGGAATTTTTTCAACATAATGACACACCTGAAGTGTCTCCCATGATCCAATGGGAGGCGCATAAGTGTGTGATTGGGGGCACTCTGCTGTCCATACAACTCGGAAAAAAAGAGAGCGAGGAGCTAGGATAGCAGAGCTTACCTCGAAAGTACATTCTCTACAGTCCCAACATAAACGCTCCTTGGCACTCAAAGTTGTCAACGAGCTATCAGAATTGCGTTCCCTTCTGTCTGAGGAACTTTTTAAGAAAGCCAGGCGCAGGCATATCTTATCGCAGAAGTGGTTTTATGAACAGGATAATAAACCGTGGTGGTTATTAGCCAGGGCAACCCAGAGGAAAAAATTTGAATCCACGGTCCATCACATTACGGATCCCCAAGGTACATCCTACACTAAAAATGAGGACATTGCTATCCAGTTTCAACACTTCTATGAGAGCTTATATAATATAAAAGAGGGGAGGGTGGATCAGAGACACCCTTTGAAGCGTGTGGACCTGCTTTTTTGCAGTCCCACGGCCCCCCTGCTTTAGCCAAAGCTGACTCGCAAGCTGTGGAAGCTCCCCTTAAGGAAAGAGACTTTAAGGAAGCACTTAAGTCCATGAAACCGGGCAAGAGCCCAGGGCCAGACGGCTTTTCAGTGCAATACTTTAAATGCTTCTCAGACCTCCTGGCCCCGCGATTCCTCAGGGCATTCAATACTTTATCATCAGAAACCTATGAATCTCAGAGGCTTCTAGAGGCCTATATCAGGGTGGTGCCGAAGGAGGGGAAGGATCCTGCGAATACGGTGAGTTATCGCCCAATATCTTTAATTAACGTGGATGTCAAGATATTCGCCAAGATTTTGGCTACCCGATTGGCCTCTTTTGTGCCCTCAAGGATCGGACTTGATCAGGTGGGATTTGTCCTGGGTAGGGAAGCCAGGGACAATACAATTAAAGCCCTAAACCTACACCACTGGCTAACCACACATCAACAAGAGGTTGAGATTTTTTTCTGGACATGGACGCGGAGAAGGCGTTTGACAGGGTTGCGTGGGACTATATGGGTGCAGTCTTGGAGCACTTGGGGATCCAGCAGTGCATGAAGGCATTCATTATGGCCTTATATCACAAGCCCACTGCACTAGTCCGAGTCAATGGGCACCTGTCAAGCGCCTTCTCTGTGTCCAATGGGACCAGACAGGGCTGTCCTCTCTCTCCCCTACTATACATACTAACGCTAGAGCCCTTTCTTCGCTATGTCAGATCCAGGAGGGACATAGTGGGCAGTGGACACGTCTCTTGGTTTGGGTGAGCATCTGTTATTAAAATGACGATCTTGCCCAAACTACTGTATAAAATCCAAACCTTACCTATCCGCCTACCTCCAGCTTTCTTTGACCTATACCGGTCCATGTGTCGGGCCTTTCTATGGTCCAACAAACCGGCACGTATTGCCTGGGCTAAATTGGTACTGCCGAAATGTAAAGGTGGAATTGGTTTGCCAGATCTCCAGAGGTACTACCGGGCAACCCATTTAGCCCGGATAGTGGACTGGAGGTTACACTCTCTAAGTGTAAGGGATGGGTGATTCTGGAGAACTTGACCTCTGGGACAGACCTCCGTTCGGCACCATGGATCAATAGGAGCTCTGTCCCAGGAACGGCATTATCCCACCCCCTGGTGGGAGCCACTATCTCTGTGTTTGACAGGACCTGTGATAGGCACTCAGTATCGTCCAAATTGTCTCCCCTCACCCTGATTAGAGGCAACCCGGACTTCCCCCCCGGGCAAGTCAGCAACGTTCATCAAAGCGGAGTGGCCAACTGCAGATGTACAGGCCCAACAATTCTTCCGTAGAGGGTGCTTCATGAAAGAGACAGAACTCGCAGAACTCTCTGAAACAGGCTCTTTCCCTTTCTGGTCCTATATGCAACTAAAGCACTTCTTAGATGATTTGCGGCACAGAGATTGTTTTGTAAGGCCCCCTACGACTTTCGAATCCATATGTACATGCAAATTCCCCCAAAGCCATGTTATCTCAACGCTTTATGCTACCCTCTTTGACACCCCTGAAACTCCCCTTAGTTCTAAAAGAGCATACTGGGACGCCGTGGGAGGAGAGGAAATAGACCTGGAGGAGTGGGACCGAATTTACCTATACACCCATAAGGGGTCCTTAAATGTGTCAGTTCAAGAGAATGGGTATAAACTCAGAACGCGGTGGTACAGAACGCCTGACTTGATTCACAGGTTCTCACCTACTGTGCCTGACAGATGCTGGCGCTGTGGTGGAGAGAGGGGCACCTTCCTCCATATTTGGTGGGAATGCCCTTCGCTCCGTCCGTATTGGCAAAAGGTCCATGAGACCATCATACAGATATACAAATTACCCTTGGAGTTTACGCCACTACAGTATCGATTGCACTCCTCCAAGATCCCTAAAAAAGATACTATAAATCTGTTGCTATGCATATGGTGAACGCAGCAAGAATGTGCGTTCCTGTCCACTGGCGTGCGTGAAATCCTCCCTCTCTGGTAGAGTGGTTTAAACACATTGATAGAACTGCGGAGATGGAGGAGCTGATACATATTTCATTAGACAAAATTACCAAATACACAAGCACGGGGGAGCCGTGGATAGGTTTCCGACTCTGGAGCTCAACCTGGAATTAGAATCCCATAGTTGTGCATTCGCAGATATGGGTGTCCTGTCCTTTGGTTGGGGAGAGCCGGCTGGCGGAGCCGGCAGTAGGTGGTATCCCTACCCCCCCGCTAATCTCGCTTTAGCTGTCCTTCTTTACGCATATCTCCTCCCTCCCCCCTTTTTTTTTTCTTCTTTCTTTCTCTCTTCCTCCCCTTTTTCCCTCTCCCCTTTTGTAATTCCTTGGCTTTCCCTGCGCCCATGCTTGGACACTGTTAAGTGTTACAGGGTGGGGGTGTACCACAAACCAGGGTCATCAATATTAATATCCATTTTTTCCGAGACTCACGGGTGACAGAGCAATCGTTCTATGGGAAGAGGAGAGGGGTACTACTTTATCATATCTGAGGCCTTAAAGAGCCACCCAGTGGATTTCATAATAATGTTAAGTTTTTTTGGTTTTTTTTTGACGACTGTAAAGATCTGTGACTTCATTAACATGTTCTCATATGTACAGTCATGTTACGTTTGAAAATACTAAATAAAAGATTTGTGGGGAAAAAAAATTCTAGTAGCATTCTATTGGACGGTCCCTGTATTTTTCAAACGGCCCTGAAGAATACCTTGTAGGCAGTAGGTATCCCAAGAAAGTGTCCTGACAACTATTCTAGAAATGCTGGCAACTACAGAATATATTGCATGGGGCAATCTATATACAGTACCAGGGTATCTGAAACATAAACTCAAACTGCATGCTAATTTCAGGACCATACAATAACAAAGATGAAGTTACGATAAGTAGCTATAATATACTGCATATCCTACACTCCTAGTTGTATAGATTTTCTTCAGCCAGCATCTAGAATATTGGTAATAACAAATTATCACTATGCTGAACCTGTCCAAAAAGAAAATCTACAATATTATCACTACTAGCAACTAGAATGACTGTTCAGTCTGAAACCCTTAGAGGTTTTCTGACATGTTTGGATCCCTTATAATTTTGGAACTCTTGTTGTGTACTGTCAGCAGGATATTTTTTTTTGCCCACAATATTTAGCATTTACTTTATAATAGTTTGTGTTGTCCTACTATGCATGCCTTTGTATCCCATCCATCCTTTAATTTATTTTTCTAAGTTTAATTACATTTAGCAATATAAAGTTCTCATATTCAGTGTACTTACCTTATCTAATTCCCTGTAATTGCAAAGTATGACAATAA
The DNA here is from genome assembly GCA_018402905.1 of Glandirana rugosa. Lineage (NCBI taxonomy): Eukaryota > Metazoa > Chordata > Amphibia > Anura > Ranidae > Glandirana > Glandirana rugosa. The sequence goes on from BLSH010194598.1 coordinate 128,829, forward strand.
TGTCAAGTAATGGTGTATATATAACACACGGAAGCTACTGTTAGATGCCTGTCACGCACCTAGAAGGATGGTAAATTGTTTATTTTTTGGTATCTCATGGGATATCAGTATCAGGTAATTATAAACAATGTAATGAATCCACCGAGTCTTGTTAAAATGTATTTATTATGTTGGATAGTTAGATATTTAATAATAGAACATATGGTATATTGTACATACAGTATATGAAAATGGATTTTTTAAACCTATTATGCATTGGTGATTTAATAGTAAAACTGTACTTTAAAGCAGTGTTCCCCAACCCAGTCCTCAAGGCCCACCAACAGGTCATGTTTTCAGGATTTCCCTCAGATGAATCAGCTGTGGTAATTACTAAGGCAGTGAAACTGATCAAATCACCTGTGCAAAATAATGGAAATCCTGAAAACATGACCTGTTGGTGGGCCTTGAGGACAGGGTTGGGGAACACTGCTTTAAAGGACAATTGGGAAAACCTGCAAATGGGACTTGTTCTTGTTATCAGTTGTAGGTTTACCCTTGTTTTGGTGAGGTATGACCTTATTTTCTGCTATGTCTCTGACACTGAATCTAGTCTGCTTATCAATGTTTTCACTCTTGATTGACACAATGTACACTCAAGAGTTTTGTGAATCTTGGGTGAAAACATTACTAAGTAGACACGGTAAAGGATTCTGCACTTACCTGCAGAGCTCTGACCTAATGCCTAGATCTGCTGCTTGGACCTCCAAAAATGCACATCCTATTTTACACCCTCCCCCACTGGACAGTAATTGAACCTAGGCAAGTTCCTGGCACTGGGCTCCTGACCAGACAAGAGCACTGCTTGTGGGGGCATGGATGAATATACAATGTATACACATGCCCATTAAAGAAGTGCCAGGATTTTCACTAGGTTTGCAGTGACCTTAGGAAAAAAAAAGATGCCTGCTTTACAGCATAACTATTAGTTTATTTGATGCTCAGTACAGTGCTGCTGTCAGTGCTTAACCACTTGACTTCTGAAAGGATTTACCCTCTTTATGACCAGTCCATCTTTTTGCTATTCAGCACTGTGCTACTTTTACTGGCAATTGCTCATTCATGCAACAATGTTCGCAAATACAATTTATATCATGTTTTTCATGTAAACAGTTTTCTTTTGATGGTATTTAATCACCACTGTGTTTTTTATTATTTTTTTCCCTAACAACAAAATACAAAAAGTTAAAAAAAATTATGTATTTCTTAGTTTCTGTTATACAAAAACATTGTAAACACATAATCTTCATTCATAAATTAGGCCAAAATGTATTCTGCTACATTTCTTTGGTAAAGCGAACCCAAACCAGTATATATTATTTAGTCTGTGTGAGAGTTATAGAGTTTACAAACTATAATATATATATAGTATGTCACAAAAGTGAGTACACCCCTCACATTTTTGTAAATATTTTATTATATCTTTTCATGTGACAACACTGAAGAAATGACACTTTGCTACAATGTAAAGTAGTGAGTGTACAGCTTGTATAACAGTGTAAATTTGCTGGCCCCTCAAAATAATTCAACACATAGCCATTAATGTCTAAACCACTGACAACAAAAGTGAGTACACCCCTAAATGAAAATGTCCAAATTGGGCTGAATTAGCCATTTTCCCTCCCCGATGTCATGTAACCAGTTAGTGTTACAAGGTCTCAGGTGTGAATGGGGAAAAGGTGTGTTAAATTTGGTGTTATTGCTCTCACTCTCTCATACTGGTCACTGGAAGCTCAACATGGCACCTCATGGCAAATAACTGCTTGGAGATCTGAACAAAAGAATTGTTGCTCTACATAAAGATGGCCTAGGCTATAAGAAGTTTGCCAAGACCCTGAAACTGAGCTGCAGCACGGTGGCCAAGACCATACAGCAGTTTAACAGGACAGGTTCCACTCAGAACAGCCCTCACCATGGTCGACCAAAGAGGTTCAGTGCACATACTCAGCGTCATATCCAGGGGTTATCGTTGGGTAATAGACGTCTGAGTGGTGCCAGCATTGCTGCAGAGGTTGAAGGGGTGGGGGGTCAGCCTGTCAGTGCTCAGACCATATGCTGCACACTGAATCAAATTGGTATACATGGCTGTCATCCCAGAAGGAAGACTCTTCTAAAGAAGATGCACAAGAAAGCCCACAAACAGTTTGCTGAAGACAAGCAGACTAAATACATGGATTGATTTTAAAACTAGTGTCACGCTAAATCAGCCAGGTGAATATTAGTAGTCTCAAATGTAAACACAATAAACAAGTGAAAAAATAAAAAACATATTGGAAAGGCCATATAAAACCAGTGAAGGATAGATAACTCTATCTGAAGTCTTCATATGGCTAGCACCATGGGCATGCAGTAAACCAAGTGTAACGCAACCACCGCCACCGGATAAGATGTACGCTTACCCTCTAGTGTTGACACACCTATTACGGGTGGTCAAAAATAGCATGTGAATAAGACTCCTCTATGTCTTCAATCCAAAATACTGGAAAGCATCCCAATGGTCCGTACAAATTTCATACACCATACATTCCCCTCATCAAAGCAGGCGCACCAAATCAGGAAAAGAAAGGGATGGGCATAGTGTAAATCCATATAAAAAGCAATACATTTATTAAAGGTTGCACTTACATAATAACAATAGGATCACCACATGTACAAATCATAATTCCCACAGTGAACAAGTTGATTGATGAAGCGGTACCGGAATGCAGCAGTCACCCTACCGGTTTCATCTGATAAGACTTTTTCCCCGGGGCCTGGGCTTGCATTCCCGCTACAACCATTATATACATAAACACTGAAAGCCAGCTCCACTAGCTCCCCCCACTTTTTGTTCCACAATTCAAGCCTCTCTATAGGCAAGGATGCAGATTGGACAAACATCATACCAAGCCTCGCTTTGGTGGTAATGGAATCAATAGCGGGTTCTGCCCCCATGTAAATATGTCACACGGGACTCCCCTCCTTACTATTGCACATACCAGGTCTCTATGTGGGCATGGAAAACAATTGGATAAACGTCTCACATGCCTCACTCTGGTGTATTAGGAACCTAAAAGGGTCTCGCCCATATGAAAATACGTCACCCAAGGCTGGTACTGAGACAGCTCACGTTTAACTGGCCGTTCCATTGAAAAGGGACGTTGCTTTTACATGGTAAGAAGCTACTCCTCGCATTTCCACTGTGTCACCGTGGTATGCATAAGTCCACATCATGAAATATGTCACCGCCAAGGAACCCTATTCTTTAACAGGAAGTGTGGGTCTAAAAAGCGGGCTGGATCTCGGCAAATCAAACTATACACATGTAATACAGAAAAAATATAGATGTGCAAAACAAGCCTTTAAAAGGACACTGAAAAAAAATTAAAACATAAAATAATAAAATGAATCGACACTTTAAGAAATGTTTTTTACTAAACATCTTCCTAAAAACCCAATTAACAGGTGTACATTTAACTTAAAAAGGCAGGTCTTAGGAATTCAAAAACTATTAACCTCCCAGTCAATATTTAGTCCCCATGGAGTATAACATTTCAAAATATAAATCAAAATATAAATCCATTTCATTTCGAGTTTAGATAACGCACAGACTTTTAAACTCCCCCTGGGGAGCATAAGATGCTATCCCCAAAAAGAGGGTTCCTTTGGGGTCCCTATTGTGGACTGAGTCGTAGTGTCTGAAGACACTATGAAACTTATATCCCCTACGTATATTCGCTATATGTTCATTTAGCTGTTCTTTTAGGGTGCGAGTAGTTATTCCCACATATTGCAGGCCACATTTACATTGTAGCAAATACACCACGTGGGTAGTCCTACAAGTATTCAAGGAAGTAATGGGAAATCTCTTTAATGTGACAGTGGAGTGAAACTCCTATGTTCTGCGATTTCTGCAACTATTCAGTTTGCATACTTGGCAGCAGCCACATCTAAAATAGCCAGTGAGTGTCACGTACCTGATGGTAGAGTCTGACTTATGCAGCAGGCAACCTCTCTTACTATCCTGATTCGGGAGCCCCTGGTAGAGCAGACAGGTGGCTCAGAAGTGCAGGATGGCACGAGGGTTGGACTGGGTCACCGGTGGTAGTAGAAGGTCCACTGGAGCACTCGTGCACACTGAAGCGTAGTGGTACAGGCTGGGTCGTGAACAGGCTGGCGGTGGGGTACAGAAGGAGCAGGCAGTGCAGGCAGAGGTCAAACAAGGTCGGGATAGGACGGGTCACAGGAACAAATAAACAGGTTACAGGTCACTCAAGAACAAACACAAATGCTCTAGATCGGACAGCACCGATTGCAGGGTGCTGTCAGCTTAAAAGGCCGTCTGGGAGCCCTTGCCGGCGCATACACGCACAAACGCAACGTGCGCCCGCGCACAGGTCTCCCGGCCCAAGCTCCAGAGCTGGCGGTGGTCTTCTGACAGTGAGATTGTGAAAAGATTGGAACCTTGGTAGGGGGATCGATTACTTTATGAACAATCTTGTCTTTTGAAAGAGGGTACTCCTCTGAAGATGACTTTAGGCTTGGGGGGAATTATGGGGGCAAGAATCTGGTCGCTCTGCAGAATATGCCAATGTTGGCGGATAATATGTTTTACAGTGTTATGTTGGATTGAATAATCAGTGACTCCATCCAACCACGGAGCATGATGACAACTGCTCCTAGGGATGTATGAATTACAGTCTGTAGGTTTGAAATGAGTAGAGGTAACTAATCTCCCCCCTTCATTGGTTATATTCAAATCCAAAAAGCTGATGGTTTGATTGCTCTCATAATTCAAAATGATACCTCTATCATTTTGATTGAGGGTACCTATAAAATCCTCAAGGGATGCCAGATCTCCACTCCATAGGAGGGGGATGTCATCAATATACCTAGCCCAGAGGGCCAAACGTGTGTCCTTCTTGGCATAGATGACATTCTCCTCCCATTTGGCCATAAAGATGTTAGCTATGCTAGGGGCATGCTTAACCTGTTTTGAAGGTAGTAATTGCCTCCCCACCAGAAATAATTGTGTGAGGAGTCGTATTTCAACAATTCAACTTCAAACTCTCTTTGTTCCATTCCAAAGTTGGAATGTTTTTCAAGATAGTAAGTGACTGAGGAAATTCCAAGCTGAGGGATGATGGTGTACAATGACGAAACATCCGCCGTCACCAACCACTATCCCTTATGGAACTCACTGGATTCAACCAGATTGATGGGTGCCTTGGTGACTTTACTATAGGAAGGCATGTTCTTCACCAGTGGTTGGAGACATTTGTCTATATACTTGCCCACCCAGGAAGTGATGTAATCAATGCCACTCACTATGGACCTTCCCGGGGGCAAGTAGGATTTTTATGTATCTTTGGCAAATAATACAAAATGGGGGTCCGCAGTGCTGCTGGTATTAGAAAGGCTTTCTCTTTCTTATTTATTACCCCCGTAGTGTATCCACGATTCACCACCTTCTCCAACTCACATTTATAGGCCCGAAAGGGTCTTTTCTAAGAGGTACAAAGGTGTCATGATAGCTCAATATGTTACTTATTTCAGCAATATAATCTGCCTTATCTAAGATTGAATATATTTTTATTGACAGCATTTTTAGGCATTTAACAGCATCGAAACAAGGTACACATGCTACATATTTGTCCATCAGCATTGAAACTTCAACATCAAGTAACAGAGTACCTGGGAAAAGTACTAACACCTTATTGGCATGATTCATAGAATTTGCATAGAAAACATTGAAATGGGTGGCGACAGCCAGTCATCGGTCAACAGCTCATAATTCTATGAACCTAAGACCTGGGACCATAATATTAAGCTTACACTTGGTACTCATACAATAAAAACAAAATGAGAGTGCCCAATAAGAACCTCAATAACACACCTAAGGGAAGGGAAAGAGAATAAAAGAGAAAAAGAGAGTGGGAAAGAAGAGGAAGGAAGATAAAAGCAAGGAGAAAGTGAGATCAGAGAAATGAGATACGACCACGAAAAAAGAGATGATAACAGAAAAAAGTAGCAAGAGGCTTAGGCAGTGAGCTCACCCTATCAAGTCCATTATAGAAAGACTACATGAATGGCCAAAGCAGACTTCAGTTTATCAGAGGCTGAATAGTGCATACACACACACACCAGGTAGCTTTTAATTTGTCCCATCTATCCATTTCCCTAGCCAGCATCTCTTCCATTAACATAATGTCATTGATTTAATTTACCCAGGAGGTCAATGGTGGACTGGTTGTAGACTTCCAATATCTGAAAATCAATTGTCTTGCTGCAGCTAAGAAGAAACACAGCAGCGTGGATTTTTGAGATTTGATGGTCCCGGGCAGGATGGAGAGTAGAGCAATTGTGGGGAAGGTGCAAGAAGTTTATCATAAACTTCCGAATAAATTTGAAAAATTTGCGTCCGAAGTGGACGTATACCATCACACTCCCACCAGATATGCAAGTACGTTCCCTTCTCCTCTTGAGAGAGACTGATGGAAATATACGGTGGAGGGTAACAGGGTCCCTATACCACCTGGACAATAACTTGTAATTCTTCTCCTGTATATATCCAGATATGGAGGATTTGTGGGTATAGAGAAAGGCTTTTTGCCATTGTTCCTCAGTAACCACAGATCCCAGTTCTCGTGACCAAAGTTTAGTATATAGTCCTAAAAGCGGCGCAGTTGTATGTGAACAAAACACATCCAAAACAAAGGTATTTTATGTGCTCTGGCAGTCCATAAAGTGAATTGTTCAGTGCAGTAAAATCAAGTCTTCCACAGTTAAATCCTCCACCTGTGTCACCACATGAATAAACTACACACACTGAGGCTCACCAGAACATCAAGGGTTAAACAGCCCATCAAGATCGCCTGTTAGGCACTGCATCCACCGGTTATAAACCTCCGAATTCTGGGAAATCTGCTTTAACAAGCTCTTGCTATCTCTTCAACTCCCTCAATGCTCATACAGGAGGCAAGCAGAAAAGAAAAAAACTCCCATAGTGTATCACTTAAAACACTAAAATCTTTAATAGAAAAAATGTGCTTACATAAGCTTGGAAGTTACAAGCAGAAATCCAATATCTGAGCTGTCCTCCCCGATCCGCGGTTCGATCGTGTCCATCCACCAACGCCAGGTTGTTAGCGTCACGCTCGGATCGCTGGTGCGTGGCCATACGACGACCTGGACGGAGCTGCTCTGACCCGAACGCACTTTGGTTTAATCCTCCGTTTGGTTTAATCCCGGTTCCTAGGTGGTTGGGGCTTCCCGAGGATGTGTATCCAAATGCGGTTGGTTCCTTTCACAGGTGCATCCACAGTCCTGTGGCGAATGGTGGTCTCTTTTTGCGTTGTATATTCCAAGGTGTTGGTTTGTTAAAGGGTCCTCCGTGGTGTATGCAGTACAAGTTCAAGGAAGGAATGGGAACAACTCCATAGTGTAATTCAATTTTAAAATTGACGTTTAATTAAAAAAGTCATAAAAACATGCGAACGTTTGTTCAGATAGTGCAAACCAGTCAAAAAACCAGTCACTCCTACTGTCCGAGACACTTCCCCGCTAAGTGTAGGGTAAACTACCCTCCTGTTGATGAAGGCAAGCTCCCACGTCCTCCGCGCGGCTTGTGCGTTCCAATATGCGGACCGGAAGTGTCTGGATGTGACCGGAAGTGAGGTTGTGTGTGATCTGGTGTCACATGACGCGTTTCGTCCAATAGAGTTCTTCTGAGGTGTCAAGGAGGAGGACAAGGAGAAACCTACTACCACTCTAAGGATCCCTGTTACACCCGCCTGGGACAGGCCCCTCTGCGCTTTACCTCTGTGTGGGGTGGCACTGTCCGGTAAGCAGGGTGGAAGTTGGGGAGCACGCGTGCCACACAAAAGGATTTAATGTTGAATTGAATGTTGAACTTTATTTTATGGACACTTTAATCACACTTTTTAAGGAAGCAAGATTGGTCATTTATGTAATAGTTTGAATTGTGTATAAATAATATAACAGAAGGACTGGGGACTTTTGTGCACCTAGGACGCACGAATAGGTTGAACTTGCAGATTGCCACCAGAACATACCTTTACTGAATAAGAAAGGGTATATAAGCTTTTGGGAGAACCAGAGACATATCTACCAGAGTGATACTAGGACATTATTAAGCAAAGTGATACTAGCACATTTGTCATACCCAAGGTACACTTGGAGAGGTCTTTACTGAATATCACATATTTATAAGGTAGCACAAGCACTTTATTACCTGATTCTACCTCGAGTATATTTTATACTGGCACAATATCCTATTTTTGTTTTATGGTTACAAAAATGATCTTATCTGTTTTATACATTTACCATCTGTTTTATACATTTACCGTCTTTTAGCTGTATTCACCTACAGCATCCTGTATCACTCACCTCACATCAAGCATACAAGCACATTAAGCATACTAGCACATGAATTATTATTTACTCTGCATTTTATATTATTCACTCTTTTATATATTCATTTTTTTTTTTCTTTCAAGTATTTTTTATTGAGATTTTCAAGCATAACAAGAAGAAAGTAGGACATTGGTACAAAATCATATCTGTGTTGTGGTATTTCGTACAGTTAATACAGAATAATACAGAATACTGAGTACAGGTTATCCGTGTTAATGAGTGAATGATTATCAGTAGTTAGGCAAGTATCTTTTTGTCCATTCAGACCAGTCTGTGTCAAATTTCCTGCCTTTTAGAGAATTTAGAGCTAGAAGCCTCTCAAAGGAAAAGTTGGTACTCACTGCAGTAATTACTTCAGACAACTGTGGTATGTCTGGGGACTTCCACTTTTTGAGGATGGAGTGTCTGGCGGCCAGGAGAATATGGGTGATGGTTGCTCTTAGGGTGGGATGGAAATTCTCTAGTCCCAGGCTATGTATTGCCATACCTTTGTCTATTTGTATGGGGGTAGAGGTTAATGTGGAGATTAAGGTGGAGACTTGGTTCCAAAAGGGTGCACGTTTTGGACAACTTTTCAGTACATGCAGTAGGTTACCTGTTTCCCCACACAGACGCCAGCATAAGGGTGGAAAGCTTGGGTAGATTTTGGACAGTCTGGAGGGGGTGAGGTACCATCTTAGTCTTATTTTAAGCATCATTTCCCAGTGTTTTGAACAGTGGGAGTATTTGTGTGTCGATCTAAAGGCTGTTTGCCATTGCGCGGGGGTGTATGTTTTATATAGTTCATCTTCCCATTTATGTATGTGTGGGTTTTTAGTAAACGTGAGTTTATCTTGGAAGATGTTATAGAAAAGGGAGGTGCCTTTTTGTGGAGTGGTGGGATTGTTATAGAAGTTCCATGCTGAGGGAGGGATTTTTATGGAAGGTAGGGGTGTTTTTCCTAGAAAATGGTTGATTCAGAGGCATGTAAATCTGGCTTTTTCTGGGAGTTGGAACTC
>BLSH010194598.1:298360-326776 GCA_018402905.1 Glandirana rugosa
ATCAGCTCTTCCCTCTCCAAGGACAGTCACGACACTCCCTGTATAATAGTAAAATTTTAGTAGAGTATCACCTTATCCCTCTCCAAGGACGGCAACGACACTCCCTGTCTAATAGCAAGATTTTAGTAGAGTATCACCTTATCCCCCTCCAAAGACAACCACGACACTCTCTTTCCACTATGAGATGATTTTAGAACGATAATCTGTCCCTCACAGCAACGGCAGGAACCTCTCCCTATTCCACTATGAGATGATTTTAAAATGATAATATGTCCCTCACAGCACTGACAGGAACCTCTCCCTTCTCGACTATGAGATTATTTTAGAACGATAATCTGTCCCTCATAGCACCAACAGGAACCTCTTCCTATTCCACTATGAGATGATTTTAGAATGATAATATGTCCCTCACAGCACCGACAGGAACCTCCCCCTACTCCACCATGAGATGATTTTAGAACGATAAGCTGTCCCTCACAGCAATTGCAGGAACCTCTCCCTGTTCCACTATGAGATGATTTTAGAATGATAATATGTCCCTCACAGCACCGACAGGAACCTCTCCCTTCTCGACCATGAGATTATTTTAGAACGATAATCTGTCCCTCACAGCACCGACAGGAACCTCCACTTACTGCTGAATGAGATGAATTTAGAACGATAATCTGTCCCTCACAGCACAGCCAATAACCTCTCCCTACTCCAGTGTGAGATGAATTTATAACGATAATCTGTTCCTCACAGCACCGACAGGAACCTTTCCCTGTTCCTCTATGAGATGATTTTAGAATGATAATTTGTCCATTACAGCACAGACAGAAACCTCTCCCTATTCCACTATGAGATGATTTTAGAACAATAATATGTCCCTCGCAGCACTGACAGGAACCTCTCCCTACTCCACTATGAGATGATTTTAGAACTATAATCTGTCCCTCACAGCACCAACAGGAATCTGTCCTTACTGCAGTAGGAGATGATTTTAGAACGATAATCTGTCCCTCACAGCACCGAGAGGAACCTTTCCCTATTCCATTATGAGATGATTTTAGAACGATAATATGTCCCTCACAGCAACCGCAGGAACTTCTCCCTGTTCCACCTTGAGATGATTTTAGAATGATGATATGTCCCTCACAGCACCGACAAGAACCTCCCCCTACTCCACTATGAGATTATTTTTGAATGATAATCTGCCCCTCACAGCACTGACAGGAACCTTTCCCTATTCCACTATGAGATGATTTTAGAATGATAATCTGTCTCTCACAGCACCGACAGAAACCTGGCCCTTCTGCAGTATGAGATGATTTTAGAACGATAATCTGTCCCTCACAGCACCAACAGGAACCTCTCCCTATTCCACTATGAGATGATTTTAAAACGATAATATGTCCTTCACAGCACCGACAGTAACCTCACCCTATTCCACTATGAGATGATTTTAGAAATATAAAAAGTCCCTCACAGCACCGACATGAACCTCTACCTACTCCACTATGAGATGATTTTAGAACGATAATCTGCCCCTCACAGCAACAACAAGAATCTGTCCCTACTGCAGTATGAGATGATTTTAGACCGATAATCTGTCCCTCACAGCACCGACAGGAACCTCTCCCTACTCCAGTATGAGATGATTTTAGAACGATAATATGTCCCTCACAGCATCGAAAGAAACCTCTCCCTATTTCACTATGAGGTGATTTTAGAACGATAATATGTCCCCCACAGCACCGACAGGAACCTCTCTTACTTCACTATGAGATAATTTTTTAACTATAATCTGTCCCTCACAGCACTGACAGAAACCTCTCCTTACTCCAGTATTAGATGATTTTAGAACGATAATCTGTTCCTCACAACACCTACAGGAACCTTTCACTATTCCACTATTAGATGATTTTAGAACAATAATCTGTCCCTCACAGCACCGTCAGGAACCCCTCCCTATTCCACTATGAGATTATTTTAGAACAATCATATGTCCCTCACAGCACCGACAGGAACCTCTCCCTACTCCACTATGAGATGATCTTAGAACGATATACTGTCCCTTACAGCACTGACAGGAACCTCTCCCTGCTACACTATGGGTTGATTTTAGAACGATAATCTGTCCCTCAAAGCACCGACAGGAACCTCTCCCTATTAAACTATGAGATGATTTTAGAACGATAATCTGTCCCTCACAGCACCGACAGGAACCTTTCCCTACTCCACTATGAGATGATTTTAGAACGATAATGTGTCCCTCACAGCACCGACAGGAACCTCTCACTATTCCACTATGAGATGATTTTAGACCGATAATCTGCCCCTCACAGCACCGACAGGAACCTCTCCCTATTCCACTATGAGATGATTTTAGAACAATATGTCCCTCACAGCACCGACAGAAACCTCTCCCTACTCCACTATGATATGATTTTAGAACGATAATCTGTCCCTCACAGCACCGACAGGAACCTCTCCCTACTCCAGTATGAGATGATTTTAGAACGATAATATGTCCCTCTCAGCATCGACAGGAACCTCTCGCTATTTCACTATGAGATGATTTTAGAACGATAATCTGTCCCTCACAGCACCAACAGGAACCTGGCCCTACTGCAGTATGAGATGATTTTAGAATGATTATCTGTCCCTCACAGCACCAACAGGAACCTCTCCCTACCCCAGTATGAGATGATTTTAGAACGATAATCTGTCCCTCACAGCACCGACAGGAACCTCTCCCTATTCCACTATGAGATGATTTTAAAACGATAATATGTCCTTCACAGCACTGACAGGAACCTCTCCCTACTCCACTATGAGATGATTTTAGAACGATAATCTGTCCCTCACTGCACCAACAGGAATCTGTCCCTACTGCAGTATGAGATGATTTTAGAATGATAATCTGTCCCTCACAGCACCGACAGGAACCTCTCCCTACTCCAGTATGAGATGACTTTAGAACGATAATCTGTCCCTCACAGCACCGACAGGAACCTCTCCCTACTCCACTATGAGATGATTTTAGAACGATAATCTGTCCCTTACAGCACTGACAGGAACCTCTCCCTAATCCACTATGAGATGATTTTAGAATAATAATATGTCCCTCACAGCACCGACAGGAACCTCTCCTTACTCCACTATGAGATGATTTTAGAACGATAATCTGTCCCTCACAGCACCGACAGGAATCTGTCCCTACTGCAGTATGAGATGATTTTAGAACGATAATCTGTCCCTCACAGCTCCGACAGGAATCTGTCCTTAATGTAGTATGAGATGATTTTAGAAAGATAATCTGTCCCTCACAGCACCGACAGGAACCTCTCCCTATTCCACTATGAGATGATTTTAGAACGATAATATGTCCCTCACAGCACTGACAGGAACCTCTCCCTACTCCACTATGAGATGTTTTTAGTACGATAATCTGTCCCTCACAGCAAGGACAGGAACCTCTCCCTACTCCACTATGAGATGATTTTAGATCGATAATATGTCCCTCACAGAATCGACAGGAACCTCTCCCTACTCCATTATGAGATGATTTTAGAATGATAATCTGTCCCTCAGAGCACCGACAGGAACCTCTCCCTATTCGACTATGAGATGATTTTAGAACGATAATATGTCCCTCATAGCACCGACAGGCACCTCTCCCTACTCCACCATGAGATGATTTTAGAATGATAATCTGTCCCTCACAGCACCGACAGGAACCTCTCCCTATTCTACTATGAGATTATTTTAGAACGGTAATATGTCCCTCACAGCAATGACAGGAACCTCTCCCTACTCCACTATGACATGATTTTAGAACGATAATCTGTCCCTCACAGCACCGACAGGAACCTCTCCCTACTCCACCAAGAGATCATTTTAGAAGATAATCTGTCCCTCACAGCACCGACAGGAACCTCTCCCTAATCCACCAAGAGATCATTTTAGAACGATAATATGTCCCTGACAGCACCGACAGAAACCTCTCCCTCCTCCACTATGAGATGATTTTAGAACGATAATCTGTCCCTCGCAGCACTGACATGAACCAGTCCCTACTGCAGTATGAGATGATATTAAAATGCTAGTCTTTCCTTCACAGCACCAGGAACCTGTCCCTAATGCATTATCAGATGATATTAGAATGATAATCTTTCCCTCACAGCGCCAGGAACCTGTACCTACTCCAGTATCAGATGATATTAGAACGCTAATCCTTCCCTCACAGTGCCAGGAACCTATACCTAATTCAGTATCAGATGATATTAGAACGTTAATGTTTCCCTCACAGTACCAAGAAACTGTCCCTAATGCAGTATCAGATTATATTAGAACTCTAATCTTTCCTTCACAGCACCAACAGAAACCTGTCTCTAATGCAGGACGAAATTATATTAGAATGCTAATCTTTCCCTCACAGCACCAGGAACCTGTGCCTACTCCAGTATCAGATGGTTTTAGAATGCTAATCTTTCCCTCATAGCACCAACAGAAACCTGTCTCTAATGCAGGATGAGATGATATTAGAACGCTAATCTCTCCCTCACAGCGGCGGCAGCATCCTCTCCCTACTCCAGTACAAGACAATGTGATATGCAGCTCTATGTGACTCCAGCTCATATAGAGGCTGGGTCACAGGATGCACTAGCCAATCACAGCCGTGCCATTAGTAGGCATGGCTGTGATGGCTTCTAAGGGCATACGAGTGAAACGCTTGTTGATTGGCTGCCCTGCAGCTATTCAACAGGCGCCAAAAATAGTCTGGGTCACATGATGCACTGGCCAATCACAGCCATGCCATTAGTAGGCATGGCTGTGATGGCTTCTAAGGGCAAGCAAGTGAAACGCTTGTTGATTGGCTGCCCTGCAGCTATTGAAAAGGCGCAAAAAATACCCGAATACCGAACCCGAACCAAGACTTTTTCTCAAATGTCCAGGTTTGGGTGCGGGACACGAACACCCCAAAGTCCTCTACGAACCCGAACTTTACAGTCCAGGTTCGCTCAACTCTAATTCCCACCTTTTGGTATTATAAGGACATATAGCTTTTGCCTATGTCCATGCGCAAAGTAAATCTAATAAGAGCGACTCTATAATTATCCACTTGCGGACTGCACACCACCGTTTTAATGAAGCGGGGGGGGCTCCGCTGTGTCGGATCATGCACATCCGCCATTTTTGGGTAGGGGGCAGGGTCTGCAACGCCCTTATGATTTGATTTCCCTTTGGGAATATATAAAAAATATATAAAGATTCCAGTATATATACACCATCATTTGTAGACGCAATAACTTCCACGCAATCCATCAATATACACTTTTTTTTTTATCATTGGATATGTTTTATAACAGAAAGTAAAAAATATTGTTTTTTTTTTTCATTTATATAATAAAAATAAATAATACCCAGTAGCGAACAAAATAAAGCTCTCTTTGTGTAGAAAATAATGATATAAATTTCAATTGCATACAGTGTTGCATGTCAATTGCCATTTAAAGTAGCACAGTGTCCAATAGCAAAAAATGCCCTTGTCATGAAGTGGGGTAAAATCTTCTGGAGCTCAAGTGGTTATCAATCATCTGCTGCACTTGCAGGGTTCTAAAGAGGAAAGTGTCAGGGTCTGCATCCCTTTAACCACTTCAGTCCCAGAAGGATTTACCCACTTCCAGACCAGAGCACTTTTTGATGCTTTACCCAAACAAAATTGATGTCCTTTTTTCCCACAAATAGAGCTTTCTTTTAGTGGTATTTGATTACCTCTGCATTTTTTTGTGCTATACAGTAATAATAAATACTTTGTGCTATAATAAATATCCCAAAAAATATATAAAAAACAAATTTCTTCCTCAGTTTAGGCCAATATGTTTTCTTCTACATATGTTTGGTAAAAAAATCGCAAAAAGGCTCCTTTCACACTGGGACCGCCTGAGCTTCAGTGGTAAACCGCCGCTAATTTAGTATATGGCGCCGTTATTCGGGCGGCAGCACGGCACTTTTAACCCCCCCACAAGGAGTTAAACAGGGGTTAAAAATTGCCGGTGCTCGGCGCTCTCGGAGCGGTGTGCAGCCGCTGCGGGAGCGCTGCCCATTCATTCCAATGGCAGGGGCGGTGGAGGAGCGATGTATACACCGCTCCCCACATTCCTGAAAAATCATGCTTGCATGATTTTCTTCAGCGCCGCGCTAGCGCAACGCCTCAGTCAGAAAGCGTCCATGGAGATGCATGAAAATCATTTTTAGAGCATAATTACAGCGGTAACTTTAGCATATACCGCTGTAATAACGCCCCAGTGTGAAAGGGGCCTAAGGGTATATTGATTGGTTTGAGTAAAAGTTATAACATCTACAAACTATGGGATATATTTATGGCATTTTTGTTATTATTTTTTTTTTTCACTAGTAATGACGGTGATCAGCGATTTTTAGCAGGACTGCGATATTGCGGCGGACAGATCAGACATTTTTGACACTTTTTTGGGATCATTGACATTTATACAGTGATCATTGCTATAAAAATACACTGATTACTGTATAAATGTCACTGGCAGGGAAGGGGTTAACACTAGGGGGCGATTAAAGGGTTAAAGGTTTTCCCTGGGAGGTATTTCTAACTCTGGGAGGAGTGTAGTGACTAGGGGTAGAAGGAGAAAGCTGTTCCCAATTACTGGGAACAGCAGATCTCTCTCTCTACTTCCCTGATGGAACGGGGATCTGTTTGTTTACACTAACAGTTCCCGTTCTGCCCCTCGTTCCCGCGATCACGGGTGGCAGACTGGCATCGCGGCCGCCGGCCACACGCATCAGCTTCCCTGCTGTCCAGCACACCTGCTATATCTATTTAAAAGGCCGATATACCAGTACGTCGTTTTGTGGGAACGTGCCGACCTGCCATTGTGTAATGATGGTCGGTAAGTGGTTAAACGTGATTTACCTTTGGGAATATCTCACTAGAAATGATATTCTGTTGCAGGGGATGGCAAAATCGGACTTTTATCTTAGTGCAGACATCCAGGAAAATCAGTAAGCCAATCACAGAAGCAGGAAATGCCATATCTGGGGACCTTCTATACACCATGTGTGTACAGAACACCCTTAGGTAGCCATATTGCATTGCATTTTAACCAGTTCCACACCGCGCGCAGTATATTTACTGCGGCGGTGTGGACACTGAGCGTGAATCGCCGTAAATAGGCGGCGATCGCGGGCACAGCTAGGGGGCGCGCACGCACGGTCCCGCTGGTCCCATTCATTGCCAGACCATTCAGTCAACAGGAATAGGCCAATGGATTTTGGTCTATTCCTGTTGATCATCCAGCGAATGGGATTTCTTCCCCTGCCTGTGAAATGTAAACACAGGCAGGGGAAGTGATGTCATCTCCCCTCTCTGCTTTCTTTTCCATTGCAGAGAGGAGAGAGAAACATCAAAAACGTGAGTTGCACCAACAGCACACTGACACCAGGTCACATAGGCACATTTAACCCTTTGATCGCCCCCTGATCGCCCCCCAGTTAACCCCTTCACTCTCTGTCACTCCCTGTCACAGTGTCATATAGTGCAGCGATCTGATTTTTACCGATCGCTGTACTTGTGATCCTTGTGACACTAAATAAGTGTTAGGGTAGGTTACTAGTAGGCCTAGGTAGGTGTAAATACCCCCCTTGCCCCCCCAATAAAGGTTTTAACCCCTTGATTGCCCCCGTCACCTGTGATCACCATATAAGTGTCACGGGTGACGCTAGCTAGCTAGATAGTTTTTTTCCCCATCTGATTACCCGCCGTATATTATTTTATATACCTTTTATAGGTTTTAACCCCCGATGAGCCCAGTTAGGTTTTAGCATGCGTTAGGGTCAGCCCACAGGCAGGGCCAGTTAGTTAGGTACTCTGACACGCACACACACATTAGGTAGGTGTTAGATATTATTGTAATATCTGATCAGATCAATATCTGCGATCTGATCAGATCTATATTAGCGCCCCCCTTAGATTTAGTGTTCTAAAAAACGCAGCGTTAGCTGGATCAGCCCAGATAACTGCTAGCACCTGCGTTTAGCCTCTCTGCCCAGCCCAGCCCACCCAAGTGCAGGATCAATAGATCGCTGTCACTTACAAAACACAAAACACATATCTGCAGCCTTCGCAGAGATCACGCCCGATCCCTGCGAATTCTGACAGTGATTCTGGTAGCGACTTGACACAGGCTCTGACAACCAGATGCACTTTTTTGCCTGTGAGTCTCACTTGTGTACCTATAAATTTAGAGGCCATGTCTAATCCGAGGTACACTGGTTATGAGGCCTACGCGATTGTGAGTATGACAGATGAGAGCGATGGGGAAGACTCACTGTCAGATTCAGACTCATCAATCGAGTTATTATTTGACAGCAGCGCCATGACCGATAGCTCTGACAATTGGGTGGTCCCTGCTAAGGTCAGGCGTACCAGATGGAGCAGAGAGCCAGTACTAGTGCTGCTACCCTTTCTGTGCTGGCAAGCACCAGCGGCCTAGTACATCCTGGTCATACAACCAGCACTGCAGTAACACTTGGTGATGTGGCGAGTCCCATAAGTGCAGTTCAAGCTGGTGTGGCTAGCACGAGTAATGTCCCGCAGACACGAAGAATACGAAGAACACAGGCCCGCAGAACCCATAGTGCCCTCACTGACGCGTTTGCAAACCCTAATTGGCAACCCACCACTGATGCAGTGCCTGTAATTCCCCCATTCACTGCCCGACCCGGAATTCAGGTGAATACAGTTGATTTTAGGGTCATTGATTTGATGGCCGTCTTGTTTTCAAACAGTACGTCCCCAACAAGCGTGCCAGATACGGAGTCAAGATGTATAAGCTCTGTGACAGGGCCACAGGCTATACATGTAGTGTTATGGTTTATGAGGGCCAAGATAGCCGCATAGAGCCGGAAGGATGCCCAGACTACATGGGGAGTGCTGGCAAGATTGTGTGGAGCTTGGTGTCACCCTTATTCGGAAAGGAGTACCATTTGTACATGGACAATTACTACACAAGCGTGCCACTTTTTAGTTACTTACTTGATCACCAAATTGGCGCATGTGGCACCGTGCGACCTATTCGCTGGGGCTTCCCCCAACGGCTGGTAGATTCCCAACTTAGTCAGGGGGAGAGAGCCTGCTTGAGATGTGGTAATTTGCTTGCGATGAAGTGGAGAGATACAAAGGATGTTTTTGTTCTTTCCTCCATTCATGCAGACACGGCTGTCCAAATTAGAACGGCGACTGGTGTTGTGGAGAAACCCCTCTGTGTCCACCAATATAACCTTAATATGGGAGGGGTGGACCTCAATGACCAGTTATTGGCACCGTACTTAATTGCTTGTAAATCCAGATGCTGGTACAAAAAAGTGTCTATTTAATTCTTTCAATTGGCTTTGCTGAAGGCTTTTGTGCTATACAAAGCGTTAGGACGGCCTGGACCTCTCCTGCCATTCCAGGAAGAGATCATCAGAGCCCTTCTGTATCCAGATGGCTCTGCACCCCAAGTTCCCAATCCACATGCAGTGAACCGGCTGCATGGACGGCATTATCCACATGCTATCCCTGGTACCTCTACCCAACGATACCCCCAAAACTACCATTCATTAGTTGAGTATTAGTGTAGGGAACAGCACTACATAGAAATAGGACACACTTTCACAGGGTCTCCAAAGATGTCACCCATTTATGGAGACCCTAACCTTTACTGTTCATTGTTATAAAAAAAAAGTACCCAAAAAAAAAAAGTTATACAAACCAAAAAATTAAAAAACATAAAAACCAAAAACAGTTGTACGTTTCTTGTTTTTCTATCTCCATTTTCTCTCTATTCTCTTTCTATTGCTCTCTCTATTGTTGTTTATGCATATCTGTAATGTTTTGTTGCGGTTTATTATAGTGTTTGTTTTTTTTTTGCAGGTATGCAATGTTTTTATGTAACATGCAATTATTTTTTTTTTCTTAGCAGGAATATTATTTTTTTATGTGTTACTGTTTTTATTAATCTTTATTTAATTTTCAGGTACGCCAGCTGCATCGCTGATTTTTTTAGGGTGACAGCAATAGCGCTTGCTCCCACCATATATAAAGCAGCGACTCCAGCGCTGTTGGAGGTGATTTCACCACCACAGTTAAAAAAAGAGCAAATATACCGGAGCATAGGGGCAGTGGGTGGAAATTGGGGCGGATTGCCCCTATGCTCCGGTATATATTTTTTTAAAAAGTGGCTATGCCCACCGTTAGAAGTGGGAGGATGAAGGGAGGTTCTCTAATGGTGTGCATACCCACCGATTGATTCTTTTTTTCATGAAAAAAAGAACATTACAATATATGCCCAACAATGACCAGCGACATACTAGTATGTTGCTGGTCTTCTCAGGCTCTGCTGTCCCACTGGGGAAAGTGAGAATGCAGCTGATGGTTCCGACAGCTTACCATAGAGCTGATTGAAGACTAGAATAGCTCCAATCATCTCCATGGCCTAAGAAACCAGAGGCTACGAGCATTTTGTGACTTCGGTTTCACCAGATATAAACAGCACCATTGGGACATTGGGGAAGCATCTTATCAAACCGCTTCTCCTGAGTATGGGGATACCCCAGGTGTGAGATTTTTTGGGAGCCTATCCGTGTACGGGACCCCGAAAACCAATCACCTCCTTCAGGATTTCTAAAGGCGAAAATTTATGCCTTCACCCCACACTACCTATCCAGGTTTCGGAGCCCATGAAATGCCCAGATAGCAAAAAAAAAAACCCAAATTACCCCATTTTGGAAAGTAGACACCCAAAGCTATCTGCTGAGAGGCATGTTGAGTCCATGGAATATTTTATATTTTGCCACAAGTTTCGAGGAGATGACAATTTTTACTTATTTTTTATTTTTTTTACACAAAGTTGTCACTGAAATTATATATTGCTCACACATGTCATGGGTATATGTGGAATTACACCCCAAAATACATTCTGCTGCTTCTCCTGAGTATGGGGATACCCAATGTTTGAGACTTTTTGGGAGCCTATCTGCGTACAGGACCCCGAAAACCAATCACCACCTTCAGGCTTTCTAAGGGCATAAAATGGTGATTTTACTCCTCAGTACCCATCACGTTTTGGGAGGCCCTGAAATATCAAGGTAGCACAAACCCCTCCCTAAATAACCCCATTTTGGAAAGTAGACACCCCAAGGTATTTGCTAAGAGGCATGGTGAGTATTTTGCAGCTCTCATTTGTTTTGGAAAATTAAGAAATAAACAGCTGCAGATTGAAAATGAAATGGAATTTTTAATAACATTGAACTACAATATGACTTGTATAGCAATTGTATACACTACATTATTATTTTTGTTGGAACTACCCTATAAACAAAACATTTATGTATACATTCATTTTTGGTTTCCAGCATTTACTAATCAAAATCTAATTTGCAGAACAAATTTTATTGAACAAACAGATCAATATTTACTGTATATGACCACTGACCAGCAAACCAGAGAACAATTAACCACTGATGGCCGGGCGGGGTGTTCGTTATCCTGACTGGACGTCTATTGATGTGATCAGGATAACCCACGATCGTGCGCCCGTGGGGGCGTGCATCGCTGCGATCAGTGGTGCCGTGGGTCAGTCTGACCCACTGCATTACCAATCGAGGTAAAAGGTTTCCATCGGAAGCCTTTTACCATGTGATTAGCCGTGACCAATCACGGCTGATCACCGTGTAAATAGGAAGAGCTGTTTACCAGCTTTTCCTCTGCTCAGGTCTGCAGCCAATCGGCTGCTCTCCTGACAAGGGGTGGCTGCTCTGAATGTTTATCAGTGCAGCCCCCCTCAGGATCACCCCACTGGATCACCAGGGAGCCGACCAGGACCACCAGGGAGCCCCCCCAGGGACACCATGAGGAGGCCGCCCAGAACCACCAGGGAGACAATATAGAGGCTGCCCAGGACCACCAGGGAGCCCCCACTAGACCACCTGGTAAGGGCAATACAGTGCACTGTAGGGATGGCACTGTGCCCATATATGATGCCTGCCAGTACCATCCCTAACAGTGCTATATGCACCAGTGCCCACCAGTGTCATGTACCAGTGCCTATCAGTGCCCATCTGTGCCACCTACCAGTGCCCACCTGTGCCACCTATCAGTGCCCAGCAGTGCCACCTATCAGTGCCCATTGCCACCCACCAATGCCACCTATGAGTGCCCATCAGTGCCGCATATCAGTGCCACCTTTCAGTGCCCGTCAGTGTTGCTTATCAGTGCCACCTATCAGTGCCCATCAGTGATGCATATATGTGCCCCATCATCAGTGCAACTTTATCAGTGCCACCTCATCAGTGCCAGTCTGTACTGCCTCATCATTGCCCGTCATTGTAGCCTCATCAGTGCCCATCAGTGTAGCTACATCAGTGCCTGTCAGTGATGAAGAAAATGTATTTGTACAAAGTTTTGTGACAGAAACAAAGAAAAAACATTTTTTTTTTCAAAATGTTTGGTCTTTTTTTATTTGTAGCACAAAAAATAAAAAAACACAGGGGTGATCAAATACCACCCAAAGAAAGCTCTATTTGTGGGAACAAAATGATAAAAAACTTGTTTGGGTGCAGCATTGCATGACCGCGCAATTCTCATTCAAAGCGCAACAGCACTGAAAGCTGATAATTGGTCTGGGCGGGAAGTGTTTTAAGTGCCTGGTATTGAAGTGGTTAAACAAAAAATGTATGTATGTATTCATTTCATATACTACCACATCTACTAATCAAAATGTAATTAGCAGAACAAATGTTAACATAAAATGTCTTAGTGGTCTGTCCCTGGAGAATCGCTAGCACCATCCTGTGCTGTTTACTGCTCTGTTTCTGAAGGTGTCGTGAAGAAGGTACATTTTGGCACATCTGGTGGGACTATCTGAAAGTCATGCTTTTCTGGATCATTCTATCAATTGATATATGCTCTTAGTGTTTCATACCAAAAGGACCCTTATGAATAAGAAGCTCTGCTTAACAAAAACAAAGTAGCCGGTACCAATACCTAATTTATGCTGGCAGTTCACATTTTAATAAAAGCCAAAAGAGTAATAGCTAGACAATGAAAGGTCCTCTACACTACACTACTTTTTGCAGAAGTCGAAGCAGAATGCTGTGTTTAATGAAAAACTTAAGGCTATACAGATTTAAACTATAACACAAGAGGGCGCATGAGCGGGAGCTCCAAGATGGTCGCTTGAGACAGGAGCTCTGCACCCGCACAGACCACCGGCCCCCCAGGCGACGCCAGCAGCTGCGACAGAAGGCTGCAGATAGGGCGCTTGCCTCCCCCAGGACGCCCTGCTGCATTAGACACCCGAACATTGGATCCTTATGGGTAACTGAGAGTGCGGAGAGACGTTCACTCACCCGCCCGGGTGTACCAAAATGACCACAGTTACTCGGAAGCTTTACAGACAAGGTGCCTGTCTTCACCAGGACACACTGCAACACTGACCTCCGGAGCAACGGGCTTGTGAAACTGCAGAAGAACACGGGCAGCCGGCAATCCTATCAGCCGGGTGTACCAAAATGGCCGCGGCTGCGGCCTAGCACAAAACGGAGATCTGCCTAAATGAAGATGGGTGAGTTCCACTCATATTAGCCAATTGAGCATCAGGCATCAGGAAGGGACTTGTAACAAAGGCACACATAATCCTACAAATTATCCCCAGCAGAGCTATTTGACCAAGGGGTGTACCAACATGGCTGCTGGTGCAGCCTAACGGACACAGCACCACCTGGAGTAGGAGGACTATAGTACCACAATTCACTGTTTTTGTTTTTTGTTTTTTCTGGAGATAATTGTGAGAGCTAGGAGCTTAAACATCACTCCCTGATAGCGAGGGAACCCCTCTTCTGGTCTCACAATTATCCACAACTCAAGGGCTCCTAAACATCTCTTTCCTAGTCTCCGAATTCTACCCTGAATGCAGGGGTCTA
Organism: Glandirana rugosa; assembly: GCA_018402905.1. Taxonomy (NCBI): domain Eukaryota; kingdom Metazoa; phylum Chordata; class Amphibia; order Anura; family Ranidae; genus Glandirana; species Glandirana rugosa. The sequence continues at coordinate 312,344 of BLSH010194598.1, forward strand.
ATGTAAGAAGATCCCTTTCAAAAACTTCCCAAAAGTCTGATCAGACCCTGAAACTGGACTTGGCCACAGCAGGTGCTAATGTTATTGCAAATTCCGCAGAGATGTCATCAGAACATAGGCCCATCCTCGCTCCGGCCACTCTTACTCTCACTCCTGGGCCCAATCTAATCACACATTCTTCTCTATCTGCCTCTCCGGCTTCTACAGAATCACTTATACGCCACACAATGGAGGACATTATGGCTACACCGGCTGGCCTTCTCTCCTCAACTCATCTGGAGACACTTTCCCCCAGCCCCCTGGCCCAAGACCCTCCCCTTAACACGGTGGACCTATTCCTGAAATTCTCAAACCTCTTGGAAAGAGGACTAGCGAACACCGCTGCAAAAATAACAGGACATAAAGGCTGACTTTCAGAATTTAGGTTCCAGAATGGAAGCAATAGAACAAAAACTGAATATTACAGTAGCTAATACCAATCAAAACTCCGAACACATCCAAGTTCTACAAGACCAACAGGACATTGCCCTTGCAAGAATAGATGATCTCGAAAACAGATCAAGACGATATAACTTTAGGATGAGAGGTCTCCCTGAAACCGTTACAGATATCACTCCAGTAGTCCAAGACTTAATTAGTTCATTGATTCCCAATGTGCCTAAACACAGGCTAGAATTGGATAGAGCTCACAGGGCCTTAGGCCCCCCAAGGAAGGATGGCTCTCCAAGAGATATCATAGTGAAACCACACTTTTATGCCATTAAAGAGGAAGTTATGAAGGCCTCCCGCTCCAAATCTCCTATCCTCTGCATGGGATACCAAGTCCAGATCTTCGCGGATCTATCACCCACCACTATTCAAAGGAGGAGAACCCTCAAGCCGCTTCTCCAAGTACTTCAGCAAAAAGAGTTGAAATACTGGTGGGCCTTCCCTTTGGCAGTAAAATTCCTCCATAAAGGGAAAACATTCTCCTTTTCTACCTGAAGGGGAAAAGCTTATTTTACTCTTGCAGCTTATATCCCAAGAAGCCCCAATGGACTTGACTGATCCAGCTTGCTCACACACAAAGAGACCCCTCCCAGCAAGCCTGATTTCACCACTATGGTCTAAATCTAAGAGCAAGAAAGCCAAGGACAATAAACCCCCTTAACCAAGTGAGAGGGACATTTTTGATATTATCTCCCTACTTTTTGCCCAGAATTTGGGGCCTTTTTTCTCATTGAGTTTTCTCGTTGAGCTTATTTTTCTTTATTTTTCTTCACCTATATGGAAGACTGGGAAAACTTCTAGGTGTCCCTATGAGAAGATCCAGCTCAGAGAGACATCTAGCTTCTACGCCTTTTCCCTTAATGCCCGGCTAGCCTGGTTTGACTTTTACTATACCTTTTTGAAGAACTTTTCATTATCTTTACTCTGTATTAAATCAGAGACTTAGATAGGTTAAGCACCTTCACAACTAGTTTCCACTCTCAACTGCAGGTTCCTCTTCCTGAGGATGAAAACTAGGACTCCAACTCACATTTTGGTTTCTGAACTGTTTTGATAATTGTTAAAATTTTAAGTTGTCACAGTGATACTTTTGGTTAATTAGAGCCTTGGTTGACCAAGGCCCGAGTGGGTCTACATGCACCTCCTCTTATCCCCGGGACTTTGTTGAAACTCCTTGGGATAAGCTGTCTGCCCTGGACGAGTCAGACATCCTGATCTACCATGTGATTGGTTGTTATTGAACCCTCCTTGGAGGACAGGGATGGTGGGCCGGAGGGGTTTTTACCCCCCTCGGGCACCGCCCCCTCTAGCTTTATTTGAGATCATTGACCTCAACCATGTTTCTTTCCTTTCTATTTTTTCCTTTCTCTGCTTTCTTTTTCCTCTTAATGCACACAGACTTTTCTTTTCATTGCAGCCGATGCCGAGGCAGTCAACTAACTCATGTGAGGTTCAAGTTTCCTAGGAGCACCCTCGTAACAGGTAAAGCCACCAGGCTAATGGTGAGTACCAAAGCGTTCACAAGCTGTCTCTCTCACAGAGCCCATGGCAGGGTTACCACCAAGACACATTAAATTTGCCACCCACAATGTTCGGGGTCTAAACTCCCCTATAAAAAGGAAGAAAGTTTTTGACTACTACAAGACCCTTCAATTAGATGTAGTAATGATACAGGAGACCCACTTTCCTTCACGGTACAGCCCCAAATTCCTCCACCCACATTTTCCCACCTTCTTTCTGGCCAAAGCAGAATCCAAAACTAAAGGGGTAGCCATCTAAATCTCAAAAAACTGTGGGTTCTCCCCACACCTAGAACTTAAAAATCCAGAGGGGAGATGCTGGTTAAGGGCACCATGGAAGGACACCTATATACAATAGTCTCTTATTACACCCCAAACAAAGGGCAATCAACCTTTTTCAAAACATTTTTGGTTTACATACAACCTTTTTTGGAAGGTTGAATCGTACTAGGAGGGGATTCTAATGTTGCCTTTGATCAGGGACTTGACAAATCTAGACCCCTAGGTCGTCAACTAACATGCCCTTCCAAAATGAGTCTAAAAATCGCTAAACTATTACATACATCCAATTTAGTAGACACCTGGAGGGAGTTCAACCCAACCAAGAGAGATTATACCCACTTTTCTCCTCCGCACAATTCTTACGCACGGATTGACCACCTCCTAGTTCCCGCAGACATAATTCCTTCCATAACACATGCCCGCATTAGGGACACTACCCTCTCAGACCACTCCATCGTTCTCTTGCAGATTCGGTCCGACCCGCAATTTGCAAGAACACCACAGTGGAGACTGAATGAATCATTGCTTTCTAACTCGGTTCACGTCACTGAGATCAATAACGTCCTCAAGGATTACTTTATTAATAACAACAATCCTCTGGGCGGCTCACAAAGTCTGCATTAGAGGAAAATTTATCCAGTTATCCTCCCGATTGAAAAAGGAGCGTAAGGCAGATATCTCCAAACTTGAACATACTTACCAAACTCTTAAGGAATTACATAAGACATGCCCTTCTAACTCCCTCACCGCCAGACTTGATAAAGCTAGATTGGAGCTAAATATAGCTCTCACAGCTAACACCGAAAAATCAGGTGGAGCAGACAAAAATTTTACACACAGAATGATAAGCTGGGAGCCATGCTGGCCACTAGACTCTCTCCAAGACCTCGCCACTACACTCTTCCCAAAATCAGGATCCCGGGTCAAGGCTTAACCTCTAACCCGGTGAATATACTAGATGCCTTTCATAAATTCTTTTCTGAACTATACAGCCCACATAAACAAACCTGCAAGGAGGCTAACTCAACTTTCCTAGACAGTATTCCCCTGCTCTCCCTGAAATCGGAACATAAACAGATCCTAGAAGCTGAGATCAAGGAAAGGGAGGTTCTGGGGGTTATCAGGGACTTGAAATTCGGCTCAGCCCCGGCTTATGGCTTATCGACCCCATACTATAAAACCTTTGCAGAATCCCTCAGCCCTTTCTTAACCAAATTTTATAACTCGGCAACCAGGGGCTCCCCTATGGATTCACAACTCAACTTGGCCTTCATCACGATTATACCAAAACCAGATAAGAATCACGAGGAGCTGGGTAACTACAGACCAATTTCATTAATTAACAATGACATTAAAATCCTGACAAAAATTATGGCCAATAGATTAGCATCATTCATTAACACCTATATACATAAGGATCAGGTTGGCTTCATCCCAGGACGACAAGGCCCTGGCCAAATTCGCAGAGCCATTGACCTGATCTCCATTCTACAGTCCAATTGGGAGGGGGGCCCTAAACAAAAAGGTTTGATCTTATCATTAGACCTCCAAAAAGCATTTGACTCGGTCTCTTGGCCATACCTTATTACAATTTTAGAGAGATGGGGATTTTGAAAGAGCTTCTTTGGTATCATTAAAACCTTATACTCAACCCCCACAGCACGAATAAGGCAACAAGGCTTTTACTCGAAACCTATATCCATAGCTAAAGGTACGAGACAGGGCTGCCCTCTATCTCCCCTCATTTTTGCTATAGCGATTGAAATGTTAGCTATAGCAATACACCAAAACACAGACATCCAGGGAGTGACTTGTGGGGACAGGACTCATAAATGCGGGCTCTTTGCAGATGACATTCTTTTGTTCGTTACCTCTCCGCACACTTCGCTCCCCAACTTAAACCATACATTAGACGCATTCGCAGAAGTCTCAGGACTCAAAGTGAATTACACTAAATCATATGCAATGAACATTTCGCTTTCACCTGAGGTAGCTACCTATCTACAACAATCATATCCATACCAGTGGAATCATACCTCCACCAAATACTTAGGAACTAACCTCACAAATAAGTTTGAAGATTTGTACTCCCAAAACTATCCCCCCATGTTTTGAAAACTAGAGAACGACTTGAAGGTCTGATCAAATAGAGGTCTCTCTTGGTTGGGTAGAATTAACGCTGTAAAAATTACGCTCTTACCACGTCTACTATACCTATTTCGAGCCCTTCCGGTAAAAAATCAGAAAAGATCATCTCAAGAACTTTCAGAGCAAGATCCTCAGATTCGTATGGGGAAACTCAGGTCATAGATTCTCCCAAGCTATTCTATATTGACACAGGAAAAAGGGGGGGCTAGGGCTTCCAGCCCTCATAAAATATTTTCAAGCAGCCATATTAGCCCAATTCTCCCTAGTCTATACGAGAAACGAAATACCTGACTGGATCCAAATCGAGAGATAGGCTGTCCCAAATAATACACTAGATTTTCTTCTTTGGACTCCCCCAAAAAAAAGACTTCCAGTACTACCCCCCACCTTATCACACTCATTTTCCCTCTGGGATTCTTTGAGGAATCTCCCCAAACTGGTTTCCCCCTTGAAACCCCTGATGCACATTCTTCATAACCCTGACTTTCCTCCTGGCCTCAATATAACAGCGTTCAAGTGGTGGCAGGACAAGGGGCTGTACCGTATAGGGCACTTCTTCACTACATCAGGTCTCCTAACTCTGAGTCAGTGTACAAGCAAATTAGACCTTCCAAATTCCGAGAGGTTCAGATTCCATCAAATCCACCATTTCCTGCAGAAAATCTGGGAAAACAACCCCCTCCCGCCCAGCTTCACGACCTATGAGATTTGGTGTGGCCAAGCCATGGATCAGAAAGGGGGCATTTCTCTACTATACAACTCTCGAATACAGCAAGAGATTAAAGCCACATACATGAATCGCTGGGAGGAAGATCTCCAGATTTCCTGGGACTTGGAGACTTGGCATTCAGCCCTCTCAGACTCCTTTCCAAGGCATATTAAATACCACTCTTATAGAGGCCAGTATCAAAGTGATAACCAGGTGGTACCACACTCCAACCAAGCTAGCCTCAATCTATCCCACAGCCGACCCAAGATGTTTCAGAGGATGCTCACTCCTGGGATCCATGGCCCACATTTGGTGGGAATGCCCAAGGGTTCGCCCTTTCTGGAGGAAAATCTTTAACCTCATTGAAAGGTTAATCAGTAGCAAAGTACCCAGGTCTCCAGAGACAGGGCTCTTCAACGCCCATATCCAGAACCTATCCAAGCCCAAAAGAAAATTAGTTCAATTTATACTTTTAGGGGCCAAACTCACTATAGCAAAATCCTGGAAAAAGTCTAAAATTTCCTTTGCTGCAGCAACTCGTAAAATCTCGTGCATTATGTCTCAGGAAAAACTAACCAGCATCCTCTCAGACACAGTTGGGAGATTCAAGGCCACCTGGGAACCCTAGGCAACGTTTGTGGGTATCTCCTTCATACCAGGTCTGCCCCGGTCATCGGGTGCAAATGATTCGATCTAACTCTGGGTGCTCCTTAGTCTTGAATCTGTCTTGTTCTTCTCTTTCCTCTTTCTGCTCTATCTGTTTCACAACTTCATCTCATTTAAGATACAACTATAATGATCATTATACAGGTAACCTCTTTCAGACTGTCCCCAAAATACTCTTTATCTTCCCATCTTCAGTAGGGGTGTGCCCTCCCCCGACTTGGCACAGTTTGCTCCCAACTTGGGGTGCCAAGGATTTGGGGGTCGGAACCCAATTCTGAAAGGTCTCATACGAGATCCTCTTCCAATCCTCCATTTACACAATGAATAATCAAGCAGGTTATAGGATCGGCCACTTCCCTAACAAATAAAAATGGAATTGCTGTCCCTTCCTTTATTTTAAATTATCCCGTTTGATAGATGAGATAGGAGATTAAAGATGCTAACACCACCGTCTTGTTGGTTTGTTGTTTTTTTGTTTTTCTATTTTCTTCTGCTACCTTATTTGAGAACACAATGACACTGTGTGAGAATATTTTCTTTCTCTTTTTTGTACTTGTTTAAAATCTAATAAACATATTGAAAGTAAACTATAACACAAGTTCCAAAAGCTATGAGAACTAAGGGTTGAGTCTTACCTTCCTTCTACTTTTCATGGGGATTATCAGACACCCTGAAACTAGAATACCTAGCCTCACAAGATTGGAATTTTGGCTGGCTCAACACCTCATTGTCACCTACCCCCCCTTCCCCAAACCAATCTTTTTATCCCCTTTCCTCCCTACCATCCCCCTACTCTCCTCCCCTCCTTTTTCTGTTGCCCTTTTTTCTCTGGACGTCGGGTTCTGTAAGTCTACTTTCTATTAGGTGGTATCCCCGGCTATATTACCCTGTTGATTACAGTAGCTTTTGCTAATTTATGGTTCTATGTGATCTTTGCACCATTTTTATCCTTCCTGGTCGGGACAAATGTGTTGTTCTTCTGACTGGGCGCTTTCTGTAATTTCACCTATTTTGTGTTGTCTAAATACTGTACCTACCTTGGTTAAGCTATACTCAACTGGCAATGGTTCTTACATGTTCCTGTACTATGTTGTTTTTCATTTTTAATGAAAAAAAAAACCATACACATTCTATAGAGAAAAAAATGCTCATTTAGTTCAATTTAATTTGATACATGAAAAGAAAACACAGTTGAATACTACATATTTTTGTAACAAACACAATACATGTTACCAAGAGAGAAATAGATCTGGTCTGTAACACCATGAGTGATAAGCCTCCATCCCAATTGTATATGGATGGAGAAGAGGAAACATAGGTCACAGGGCTTTAGATGAGGCAAATCACTTCAAAAATAAGTAGTACACATGATTATAAATTTATTGCATGATAGCAAATTTCATAGTAACAATTTTACAGACATGATAAAATACAAGTTAAAAAGACATGTTATTGAGCTGATCCATAATAGATAATCATCATAGACATAACTTCATAAAAAATATATATTGATATTCATACACATGATTTTTTACGGGAATACATAAATATGACAGATGGAAATGTGTGACTGCAAATTACATAGTGATCCAAACATTTGTAGACATCCTAAATCTATAAGCTTTTTGTGGACCTGTTCCTCAGAAGTAGATGCAAAAAATTATCTAAAGAGATGATAAGAAAAAGACCAGGGGAGTATAGTATAAAAGTGTGTAAGTCCCAAAACCTGGGGAAAGAATGTGGGCAAATAGCCTGTAACCTGTAAAGAGCAGCTCAAAAAAAGGGGGGGGGGGTGAGGGAAAAAGCCTTGCGGTCCTGTGAGTGGGCGGTGCCAGGGAATGTCTACACTGGGGGCTGTGACAATGTGACCTGAATGGACCTCGAGGGTAAGTGGAGGGTGGACCAGGTATCCATAACAGGGTGAACCCATAGCTTAAATTAGAGTTCCACCCTTTTAAAAGTCAGCAAAAATTGTAGCTGCTGACTTTTAATAATCAGACACTCACCTGTCCCACGCTCCAGCGATGTGCCCGCCCACTGCCTCGCTCCTCTCCCCCTCCTCCATGCGGCACCAGCATAGCAAGTGTGGGCGCCTGGCTTTGGGTTCAAAGCTGGGCATTCACTGCACATGAGCGAGCCATGCTGCATGCTGTGATTGGCTGGTGTATCTTCTGTGACGTGTCCCAGAAGATCGCCAGGAGGAACAGGGGAGAAGTGAACTTCCTTCTGGTTCTGCGGCACCAGGAGAGAAAGTGGGAGCTAGGACCCTGTGAAAAATGGGCCCCCCCTCCAAAAAAAAACTACATGCCAATTGTGGCATGTTAGGGGGTCACCTACACTTAAAACGTAAGTTCCACTTTTGGGTGGAACTCCGCTTTAAGTACATGGGCGATGGCACAAGTAATTTATAAAGGAAAATAGTTATATAACATATACATGTTACAAAAATAATTTAGACAGCATATATATTTGTTGTAAATAATATTAAAAGGTATGTAATGATTTTCTTTTAGATTCTTTCTACATTGTGTACCTGAGATACCAATCCAAAACGTATTTACTTCCCAATTGTCACTCTCACAATGTTTGACCTATTAAGATTTTTTTCTAGGGACTTTCTAACTTCTTTGTTTCTCAATGTGTAAATAATTGGGTTAAGTGTTGGGGTGATAACTGTGAATAGTATGGCTGCCACTCTGTCTTTTTCTATCGAATTTTCAGATGCTGGTCCCAGGTAGGTACACATTGCTGTCCCATAAAACAAGATGACAATAGTTAAATGCGAAGAACATGTTGAAAAAATCTTAGCTCTTCCTTTAGAGGACCTTATCTGTAAAAGGTAAACAATTATATAAATGTAGGACAGTGTAGTCAGAAGAAAGGTGCTTGTGCTTAAAAAGCCACTAACAGTAGCTAATGTGAGCTCATTTACATGAATGTCTTTACAAGCCAACTTAATGACTGGCTTAACATCACAGAAAAAGTGTTTTATGTTTTTATTGTTGCAAAATGGAAGCTGTGATGTCATTATGGCATGTATTAATGAGGTTGATAGGCCTGTTACCCAAGCAGTGAATACCAACTGAATACACGTTGCCTTTCCCATGATAACTTTATAATGTAGAGGATGGCAAATGGCAACATATCGGTCATATCCCATAGCAGCCAAGAGGACACCTTCTGCACATCCCAAAAAGTGGAAAAAATACATCTGAGCAATGCACCCATTTTTTGAAATGATGTTCTCCATTAAAAATCCATACATCATTTTGGGAACAGTAACAGTGGAAAATAAAATGTCCAAAAAGGATAGATTAGCCAGCAAGAAATACATAGGGGACTGAAGAGTAAGATCTCTGATCACCAGGGATATGATGATGGTATTCCCAAAAATATCAAGGAAGTAGAAAAACAAGACCAAAACAAAGAGGAACTTTTGGAGCCATACCATGTTGGTGATTCCCATTAGAGTGAATTCAATTGTCAGAGTTCCATTCCATTCATCCATTTCCTAACTACAGAAAAAAAAATGTAAAATATTTTTTCATGGATTTTAACAATACACAATTTTACATGGGAAGAAAAAGCTCTTACAAAATTGGTGCATTAACCATGCAGTAAGTAAAAATTGCTAAATATACTGTATGTTAGCAGCAAGGTAAGCAAAACAGTATTTCATGCAGATCAACGCTCAGTCCACTTCCTATTTATGGCATAATGATGATACACCATAGGCTCTGCCCTACGCGTTATGTCTCTGCAACTTTTCAATGGTACAGAGTGGGTGACGTCTCTCTCTGCTGTTATTAATGATCCTGCATATAACCACTATGGTGACCCCAGAAGTGAGCTTCCGGGTAGAAAAAAAATTCAATATCAACTGTAAACAGAGGCATCACCAACTACATATCTAGTGCTGCATAATTCTCTACCAAATCAATCCCTCCTCTTAAAGTGCCTTCCAATTATAAACAAAGGATTAAAATAATACAACTACATAAATAATAAAAACATCCAATAATTACTAATAACACAAGTAAGACCTAAATCAACAATGACACCATGCAGATCAATATCTTGCATGCTGTGAAAAGATTGCAAGATGTTTTGTTAATGGAGGAGGTGCACAGTGATCAACCCACTGTAGCAAGCATAGTATAGCCATTCTGCACCAGAATTTCAGTGGTTACAGTGATGTTTAGGCTAAATGAAAAAGGGGTTTTAATAAAAGTAGCAGCAGTGTTTATTGTTATGTGGCAAATAGCAAAAAACAAATGTTCTCAGAGATCAGCTCTAAATGTTATTCATAGCCCTTTTTTAATATGGCAGCATGCCTGAGACAGATATTGGCCCTATAAATATTAATTATTTATCCAGTAGAAAAACATACAAAAACTGTAATGGGGGCGTGGCCTGGACATAGAGGGAGATGGCAGCTTGAGACTCCAGCTCCGCCACACTGCAATCCCTAGCTCGCTGTAAGAGAGCATCAGGTCAGCCAAAATGGGCAAGGTACAAGGGGATCAATCCCCCACTCGTTCCTGCTCTCCTAGGGCACATCTGTCCGAGACGGACGCTTCAATAGCCGAGATATTCCGAGCTAAGCCCCGCGAGAGGAAGCTGGAAACACAGACCCCAGGAGAAGCAGTGCGCCATGTTAGTTGCAGCGCGGAGAGACGTGATGCTACAGGCACCTCAAGAAAGCAGCAATGATCGGAAGATCAAGCTCACCAACCGGTCAGTATCGTCGATTTGCACGCCATTGCTAAGGACATTAAAGCCACCTTTACAGCAGTAATAGCAGATCTAAGACCGGATTTTAACAACATGGTTTCCAGGGTAGAGGAAATTGAAGACACTACCGCACGCCATGACACTGACATACATAGGGCCAGGCAATCCATCGATGCACATACCCTGCATCTCAGAGACATGCAACGCCATTTAGAAGACCTTGAAAATCGCGGCCGCAGGCATAATATACGAATCAGAAACCTGCCTGAAACAATTGAAAACAATCATTTACTCCCCTCTCTCTTGGCCATTTTTAATGATCTGCTAGGCAGACCACTGGAAACCCCAGTTGATATGGAAAGATACCACAGAGCTCTCAAACCCAGGGGTAGAGACAGTGACCCACCCAGAGACATAATCTGCAATATTGTCAACTTTCAACTGAAAGAGGAAATCCTACGCAATGCCAGACTCAGAAATCATATATCATACCAGGGTCATGAAATAAAACTCTTCCAGGACCTCTCCCAGATAACATTACAGCAACGAAGGGACATTCGCCCTCTACTGGACATCCTGAGAGAGAGAAAAATTCCGTATAGATGGAAATTTCCTTTCTGCCTTTCGGCAGGTCCCTCCAACTGCCCTGTTCTGCTAAAAGTCCCAGAAGACCTGCCATCCTTTTGTGACAAGCTTAACATCCCACTCATTGAACTACCAAATTGGTACTCAGATCTGCGGCCCATTTTACATGATAACTCACAAGAAGAACCTATGGAATGCATGCATCCTGGAAATGCCCAGTCACACAGAAGACGCCGGCTCTCAGCCAGATTCTCTCCTCCTCCTGTAAACAGACACTCCCCAAGAGAAGGAAGCCTCACATCCTCACCAGCTCACAGCAAACCTAGGAAGGATTAAACCCCTTCCCACGGCCTTAATGCCCCCAGATCCCCCGCTTTAACTTCTATGCATCTTTGATCCACACTTCGCAAATGCCCCAAGTCACTGTCTCAGTATCCATGTTTTTTCTCTTCTTTCCTACCTTGAACCAAGTCTTGATCTACATAACCTCTCTGCCACTTTAAAGGACAGACTGATTAGACTGAACGGCCTCTCAAGATTCAACACTCGAATACCCATCACGTGACTAAAACATCCTGACATTCATGGGGTACACCCCCAGGAAACTGGCCAGAAGCCACCATATATCAACCCATCTTTTCTCCCCCAAATCCTTCAGTACCCCCCAACCCCCAGATAACCAGACCATGGACATATAGATATGCGATGATTCCGGTCCTCAAAGTCGCATCTCCCCTCACGGTCCTGTAAAAACTCCTACAGGCAGCAACAAGATATCCCATACTACCAGAGGCACATTCAAACTTAATGTCTACACCTGAAGAAGATACCCCCCCCCCCCCTCAACTCACAGGTGGAAGATACCTCATATCCTTACTTAATACATGTTTTATTATCTCTTATGTTTTAAACACCCATGTATTTCTATGCTCCTCTCATAACTTACATGACTTATTTTATGTTTTCTTCATTGTCCTTGGTAATATGTATGATGAGAACCATGCGGGTGAACTCCTTTCAGAGGGATCTGACTCACCATCAGACTCCATATTTCCATCAAACGAACGCCAATTTGGACTTATCAAGGTAAGAACTTAATTATCCTTCCTTATATCTGCTCATCCTTTTAAAAGAAGAAGGGATTTCGCCCACCTGGTAAGAGTAAACTCATGCACTTATGTATTCATACCAAGCCTCTCATTACAATCGCCTCCTATGGATGGAGTCGGGGACCTGGGTCAGATCCCACTAGTCAACTCACAAACTTAATAGACTTGGATATCTGTGCATTAACAAACAATCACAGACCAGATAACATCCAACAAGAACCCATTTACCTTCTTAACCAGAGCACTCTCTTCCTTATCTTATATCAGAGTCACTCGCTTCCACACACAATTCAACTTTATCAGAACCACACATACAACTGGCTTGCTTTCAACCTAACACATTCTATTTAATTTTCCATAACGATACTCTTTACCTACCTCCAACTATGACATGGCAATCCAGACATTATACATATACTTGGATTCACTGTTTGGCTGCGTAAGCCCTTAACTCACACTGTCCCAGTCCTTGACTCCATCCAATAACGATTAATGTGCATATCATTATTATTAATGCCTAAACTGCCTGGTTTGTACGCTTCGTATGCTCCTATTCTTTTACACTATTTGTTCCTTAAAAACATGCTGAGGTTTTGCGATTTAATACCTAGCTTGAAAGCAACTTTACCTTTTTAACACAGTTAAGGTCTATCTATACCCTGGTAGCTATTCTACTTACCCCAGAACAGCATTAAGACCATTTACTTTACACCTACTATCAATGTCAACACCCCTCTTGGACATTCTACACTTACCTACCTCCTCAAAAAAGATGATCGAGGTGAGAGATATATAGGAAATATGTTTATGCAAATTCCCCGGGACTGCCATCTCCACAGCACACACATATCACGGCACAGACGGAACGGTGACACCGAGGACTGCTGAGGCCGGCTCTACTACACGTGCAGGGTGATTCCGTACAATTGGCATCTGCTGTCTCCCATACACATAAGATCATTTCAGATTGGAACAGATTCAATTGAATGCTGTAAATTGGTGGTGTCTACCTGAGATTTCAAGGCGTATGTTATACTTGCCTCTGGTGAGTTTTTCCACATAGGGGGGTTCATACCTCCCTTTGTCTATTCACGTGGTGTGGTGGTGGACAGCGTTGGAATAGGATCCTGCCCCCCAGCACGGATCAATCTAACGGACATTTGTTTTTTCCGGCACTATATTTGTCTTTAGGACTGTGTTTAGGAAGTCACACTCTAGCGCTGCTTGCACCTAATTGTGCCTTATGGACTCACACTTTTAAGGTGCTATTTTTTCAAAATAGATTGTTTGATGTTAGGCGGCTGCTGTATTTGCATTTTCTTTGCATTTATATTATATGATTGATTTCATTTTATTTTAATGGATTATATCAGATGATGATTGCATCCTGAGCGCAGATGTGAGCATTTAAGCATTCGTGTGCAATTTTTTTGGGGTACTTGATTGCTCTAGTGAGTGACATATATAGGAAATAGGCCAGGAAAAGTCTACAAAAAGAAAACCACCCCATACCATTAACTAACCCCCAAACTATATCCTACTCTGCCCATCCATTTTAACAAAAGTTGACCCAGAATACCCCTGATCCATACATCCCTTCTCACAAGTCGCTGAAGTGGCGGAACCCCCTTTTACTAAACTTCTCTGGTACTATATCCTAGAGACAGCTGATTCTCTCTGTTGCCTCCCTCGAGTCAACCTCTCCCCCTACCAGCCTGAGCTCTGCCTCAGCTAACACCCACCGACATGCTACATATTTACTGGGTCGAGCCGGTCTCACTCAGTAGTCGGTAATCCTCAACCCACTTCCCTCCCCCCTCTCCCCAACCCTCTTCACCCTAGATAGTACCCCCCCATCCCACCCCCTTCTCCTCCCTACTGCACCAAACATTTTTATACTTGGCACATTCTTACTCTTACTCTTGTCTTTTCTATCCTTTTCCTACCCTAAATCAAAACGTTTAACATGCGAGCTCTAAAACTGGTCTCTCTTAATACGAAAGGTCTTAACATACTGAAAAAAGAAACAAACTCTTGTTACACATGAAACACCTTAAGGCAGACATTATCCTTTTGCAGGAAACACATTTTCGAAATTAGGATTGCTACACCCTTGGTTTTGGCTTTATTGTTGGTAGCATGGAAGACTGTTGGGAAGTCTTTGTTTGTGGGTTTGGGGATTTTGTCGGAG
>BLSH010194598.1:339069-353740 GCA_018402905.1 Glandirana rugosa
GTTCCACCGAGCACTCGCGTTTAGCGGCAGTATGCTGCCGCCGGTGCGAGTGCTCGGATCACTCGCGCGTGCGCGGTGGTCTCCGCGCGGGCGCGCGAGGTGCGCGCTCACTAGGCTCGTGAGCGTGGCCGCCGTCGTATGACGGCGATTTGCGCTCACGAGCCACCTTGTCGCCGTCAATTGCCGATCAGCGGTCGGCAAGCGGTTAATCAGCTAGAAAACAGAGATAGTAAATAAGAATCATTTGCAGTATTGAGTGACACTGATTTTTGGGGATATTTATCATTAGACACTGAAAGTGAAGACAGCGACAATTCTGCAAATGAGCAAATTTCAGTGTTTTTGGTTTGATTACCTTATTGAATACATTTTATTACTATTATGTTATTATTTTTGATAATTATTTATAGTTATTATATTATAATTTACGATTTCATGTTTCAAACTTTATCATACCCGGGATGTCTACTATACTCTGGTTTGGACAGATTTAAGTGAGTTATTCCTAAGAATTACAGGCCTACAATATAAAATGCCACATTTTTATGCAAAATAATGTACTGTTTTTAGCCGCAGAAATCTGACATAATCATACCACCAGGGAGGTTAACCTGAAAATGCCAGCATCGAAAACGCCGGCGTCAAAAATGCCGGTTAACGCCGGTATGTCAAAAATGCCAAAATGCTGCAGCCTTGAAAAGTGCTGGTCCCGCATTCTAGTTACAGCTCACTAACGCCAACGCCCTCTACTGCTCAAAAACATTGGCGTTTTTAGGGAGGCATTGAATAACATGGAGAGCTGCAAAAAAAGGCCCAAAAACATGGCGTCTAAAAAACGCCCGTGTGTATGAGGGCTAAAAGTGGCTTTAAGCTGGTTCATACAACTTAGAAGGATAACAAATGCAGGTCAGAAGGGCCTGTCAATGAATCTTGAATAATCTGAGAAGTATCTCAAACTGCTCTTAATTCTACATGCAATCTGAATGCATCTAGAAGAGAGCTGCTTTTGTCCATTGGCACAGGCTCTAAACTATTCATTCAAATGTGTGCATGTCCCTCATGTAAATTTAAAATACCATCTAAGTAAATAAAATTTGTAAAATCTGATTTCACTCTCCAAAATGTTAAAACTATATTCAGGTTCATGCTTTGATGCAGTATCTTTGCATGTCAAAAAAAATGTATTTTAGGTCAATTTTCCATTCCTAACCTTGCATTATAAAACATGGTTCACAACATGGCAAAAAAAAGCATTAGAAAAAAGACTCCTTATCTCATTTAAAAAAAAAAAAAAACCTGATAATTATCATAAACTGTGTATTTCTATGCCTTGACATTAAAACACACAAAAATATCCTATTCAAATATCTGCATACCACAAAACATATATTTCCCATGATATACTGTAGACATATAAACTAGGGTCTATTTATCAATGTTTTCAGTCAAGATTCACACAACTTTAAACCACAATTCACCTTTTTTTGTAATTGAACTTTATGTGAATGTAAATTGTAGGTAAAAGTGTGACTCTTGGGTAAAACATTTGATAAATAAGCCCCACAGTGTAAAAAGTGTATATTGCTCCCATTCCCACAATATAGCAATACTATGGGGAAGATTTACTAAAACTGGAACACTCAGAATGTGGTGCAGCTTTGCGTGGTAGCCAATCGGCTTCTAACTTCATCTTGTTCAATTAAGATTTGACAATAAAACCTGGAAGCTGATTGGTTTCTATGCAGAGTTTCACCAGATTTTGCACTAAATCAACCCCTATGTGAGTATAGATGGCTACTACTTTTATACATAACCTTCCATATAACATCAATTTTGCCATCATTGAGGCATACAGTATATAATGTCTTACATGCCAATATATAAATACTGGGATAGGCGTCGGTACTTAAATTGTTAATTTATTGTGTATTTATCACTGTAATAATCCAATATCATTTGTCAGTAGTAGACAATAGACAATAGTAAACACTATCCTAAACTTGAATAAACTGTTTAAGTTTACCTTTAAGTTGGATTTAAAGGGGACTTGAAAGTATCACCATAGAAGACACTACAATGTGCCGTTTATAATATATTTTTTTTCTATTTATAATATTTGCAAAACAACATGAAAATTTAACGAGTGTACCTGTAGAGTCAATCATTTTAACCATTGCTTACTTATATGCAGCACATTTCTGTTTATCTGCCAGCAAGAATATAAAGCTGCTGTATCAAATTCCTTGGAGAAATTAAGCTGGATTCTGTGGAAATTAGTACCTGGGGATCAAAGCAGGAATAAACCCAAACGCAAGCATTTATAAACATTGCAGCATTTACTGATTCCTAGATGTGATGGCTGTATTAGTTTACTTTTTTAGTCTTTCTTTCTTCTATTGTCATCTGGTAATCCAGCCAGTGAGTCTGTTGTTTTTCCCAGCACAAACTCTCCAGCAGATAATATCAATTTACATGGATGAGACAAACCACTTAACACTGGCGGGGGTGATTAACCAGTTCCTCACCAGCCACTGCACTTATACTGCGGCAAGGTGGCTCGATACGGCGAATTGCCACAGCTGTATTTTGGCCCATGCACCAGCTCCTGTGGGAGCGCAAGCATGCCGCCGGAGCCTCATGCGGTCCCATTGGCCAGCGGGTGAGTTAATCAGCAGGTCCGGCGGACTCGATGTCTGCCGGCCGCTCGCGATCGTTCCCCGCAGTGACAGAAAGGAGATCTGCCTGTGTAAACAAAGTAGATCTCCATTCTGACAGGGGAAATCACACAGATCCTTTCTTTCTGCTATGCAGGAAGATGGATCTGTGTGTTTCCCCAGTCACACAGCCCCCCATACAGTTAGAAACTACAAACAGGGAACACATTTAACCCCTTGATCGCCCTGATGTTAATCCCTTCCCTGTCAGTGTGATTAGTACAATAACAGTGCATATTTTAAGCACTGATTACTGTAATAATGTCACTGGTTCCAAAAAAGTGTAAAAATGTCAGTTAGGTGTCCGATCTGTCTGCCGCAATGTCACAGTCCCGCTAAAAAATCACAGATCACTGCCATTACTAGTAAAAAATAAATAAATAAATAAAAATGCCATAAATCTATCCCCTATCTTGTAGACACGATAACTTTTGCACAATCCAATCAATATACGCTTATTGCCATTTTTTTTTACCAAAAATATGTAGCAGAATACATATTGGCCTAAACTGATGAATAAATTCATTTTTGTACATTTTTTTGGGGAAATGTTTTATAGCAGAAAGTAAAAAATGTGTTTTTTTTTTTCAAAATTGTCGCATGTTTATAGCGCAAAAAAATAAAAAACGCAGAGGTGATCACATACCACCAAAAGAAAGCTCTATTTGTGGTTCAAAAGGAAATCAATTTTGTTTGGGTACAGTGTCGCATCAGTTAAAGCGGTGCAGTGCTGTATCACAAAAAATTGCCTGGTCAGGAATTGGGATAAATCTTTCCAGTGTTTTAGTGGTTTAAATGATCAGATTTTACTTCTTAATGCAAAACCTTTATCCTAAAAGGAAAAATACTGTTTACTGTAACTGCTTATCAAGGGTGAGCTGGAGTTTGGCTTTAATTTGTTTGTGGCTTTAAATCTGCTAATAAATTTAACTCCCTCCTCCCCCAGACTGACAATGCTGTCCGTTGTACCTCCTCTGCCCTCTGCATTCTTCCAGAGTTGTGTTTCACTATACACAAGTAGGGTGAATAGTGAATGCTCGGTGAATTCCGAACATTATGGGGCGTTCATCGGAAATTCGAGCATCGCTGAACACCCCATAATGCAGTGCGAGGCCGCGGGGAAATGACACCAGCTGATTGGCCAAAGCATGCGCATGACCTACATGCTTTGGCCAATCACAGCGCACTCTGCAGAAAGAGTCATGTTTGCCTTTAGCCAATCATGGCTCAGGATGCTAAGTCCGCGCCCCACATGATATAATGTGTATGATGTGGAGACAGAGAGAGGTTAGGCCGTTTAGTTAGTGGCATGTAGGCAGTGCAGTATATAGATACAGTGTAGATAGAGTATATACAGTCTATGCCGGCAGTGTAAGAATATATATACATTATAGTATATATAATATATATATATATATATATATATATATATGAAGGCCAGTATGGTGGCCTGAATTTATGGGAGGAGCCTGGAGGGTATTCAATCACCTCACTTCCCATGCCCTTCGTCAGTTTCAGTGCACGATAGCACATGTTACTGGGTCGACTCTCCCCAGCTCACTTCGTGTTTGTGAATCTGTGTGTTTGATTACCCGTGCTTTGCAGCTTCTCAGTTTGTGGTCTTCGTCGGTGGTTCTCGCATGCTGTTGCAGGTAGGATTCAAACCTTTTGTTTCATACACAATGTTACAGTTCGTTATGTTTCCTATCTTGCATCCCTTTCGTACTTAGCTGCCTCCGAGTTCTTGACGGTCCTGACATCATACGGCACAGGCATAGTAGATTTGTAGGTTCCCTCTGCCCATTTGTCATCCCATCTACAAACATTCGATTCATTCACAGATCCAAGCCTCCGAGCCACTGTCGGTCTTTATCCAATATCACTCGATACAGGCTTTGTTGCTCACATCATTCACTGTCTATGGGGGCTGCCACCTCATCCATTGAGAGATTAGCAGTATTCTTTGTTCAGGCTTCTGTGGCTGATTGAGGTGGTAGTTAGACCCACCTGGGCCTTGGCTGCACTTGATTAGCCTTGGGGATTGGGTGGTTGGTGTGTGTGTTCAGTTGAGGCCATATTACACTCTACAACCAAACTCGTATCAAATTAATTTCATGCGCACTACGACCAATTTGCATTGATCACGCCTTTCACCCCACAATCAATTCATATCTAATCCATTGCATACTCACCAAAGTCTTATTCAAACCTAGTTACAATAGTTTGTATCGGATGCATCACACACACCAATTTGCATCGGGCCATGTCACATACTCTCTTCGTATTATTACCCTAACTACCTATTCCTATCGGTTCACGCCTTTCCATTCATCTAATTTTGATTGGTTCATATCATTACTCTGTTCCTGTCATTTGACAAGTATATGCGCACTGTCCTCAACTCCTAGGCTAAAAAAACATGGGGAGGGGGGAAGGGAGGGAGAAATAATTAAAAACCAATGATAGTTGTGGTAATGATGATAGTGCAATAAAAACAAGAACAAAAATATATGCAACAATCAGGGGCAATGATAACAAGGTGGTATGTAACCATTTGTATTAGAATAGTCCAATAGTCCATAGCACTGATGAGGCAGCCATCCAAGGAACCAAACCGAGCTTCACTTCACTTTAAATGAAACCGGGAATAACTACAGCATAGAGAAGAACAGGGATATGGTTTCGCTCTGCTATAGTTTCACACACACTTTCCAGATGTTTGCAGAACAGATGTTCAGTTATTCCCGGTTTCATTTAAAGTGACACACACATTTTCCAGATGTTTGCAGAACAGTGATATGGGTTCTCCCGGCTTATTTATACTTTTTTGACACAGTTTGAAGATGGCTTTAGAACAGTTATATGGCTTCTACAGTTAATTAATACTTTTCAGACCCAGTTTGAAGATGGTCCACATCCACCTCCATTTTTGTTTTTTTTAGGTTTTTTTTTTTTTAATATTTAAAGTTATTTCCTTGTCCCCATTTCTTTGTAGGGCACTTGTCCCACCCTTACCCCCATTTTCCTTCCTTTTGCACACCTCTACGACCTTCCTGGACTTTTTTACAGCAATTTTCAGAACTTTTGTTAAAAATTACCAGAACCCCGGACCCGAACCCGGACTTTTTTTTAAAAGTCCGGGTTCGTGTCCGGGTCCCGGACACCCCAAAGTTCGGTACGGACCCGAACTTTACAGTCCGGGTTCGCTCAACTCTAATCCTAATCCACCCTGATGGATCGCTACTGGGAAGGCTGTGCAGTGGTGATAGTCCCTGATGGAAGCCACTCTGAGAGATGGAAGGCCGGCCAGGAAGCTCAGAAGGAGGCTTGGAGAGCAGCTGGAACCAGACACGGGCGGATGATGTCACTAACATGCAACGTGTTTCGTGGGCGGGCGGCTATGGTAATGTGATGGCCGCGCCCCTTCTTCAGGCAGAGGATAAGTGAGAAATGAGCAGGTTACCGAGGTTATATACAGAAGGGGGGGAAAGAGGAGGAGGGGGAGGAAGGGGCGGGGGAGCAGCCAGCATGAAGACTGGATGAAATGGACACTGCTATTATGGAACATGTGGAAGATAAGCCGTACGGCATACTAATGCTTTCATATAAGACAATGGACAGATCGAGAACTAGAGTACTAGAGTACAATCTAAAGTGCATAATAATACCTAGTAAGAACGGAAACACGGTGCAGATGTATGATACAATATACATTTGAAAGGGCATCATATTGTTTTACAAATTATGAATGTGGTAAAAATCATAAAAACCAAAAGTGGAATAATACATAATAATAAATTCAATGTATAAAAAGGAACGATGAAGGAATAAAAATTGTGTGATTCACAAGGATATTCATGTATATAAAAAAATATAAAACATAACAACAAATAATACTGCGCTCACATGTCACTCTAACCAAAACATATTGAAATAGCTCTCATACCACTCTGGCATGTAGAGGATGGACATGGGAAAGGGGAAAGAAAGTTTCAAGGAAGTCCATGGGCAAAGTCCAGAGGAGGTGTGCAATTCGAGGCAGCAGGCTAAACGGAGCAGGAAGACTCTGTAGACCAAAACAAGGTCCTCCAATTTGCCTGATGAGGGATCATGAATGATCCGAACGCGAGCATTTCCTGTTTGGTGACCCGGAAGTGACGTGGTGCTGAGCGTGTGGACAGTCTGTTATCAGCTTTGTGTCTCGGTTTGCGCTGGAAGCCAACAGCGTGACGGGCATCGGCTCCCTCTCCACGCCTGCCTTCACACCATCTGGTGATCCGCGGATGATCCTTTCTGTGTTTATATCCGATCATTTATGTGAGCGGTTCAAAAAGCTATGTGCCTTTTGGATCTATACTTTAGATGTCCTCTCACCACGTGGCATAAACGAATGTATAGAAGTTTCTACCATCCTTTAGCCTTCTTACCACCATTGGGACTCTGCCATATGATTTTCCTCCATGAGTAATTTTAGATTTGTGATTAGTTTGATTATAATTATAATTTCCCATTCATCTAAGCCACACTCTTTTGTGCGAGTTTATTCACAACTTTTCATAATTTATTTCATCTCTGTTTTGAAGCATTACTGTTCTCACATATGTGGCCTTTTTCTTCTTGCCATTTCTATATTACCCCCTCCTCATGACAATTAGATAGATCATGTATCTCCATCTTAATAACATTATCATATGACCTGTGATCATGATTTTTATTTAAATTAACAGTTCTATTTTTTATTTATCTTTTAAGATATATTTTTATCGTTCAAAGAGTTTTATTGATTATTTTAAAAACACAAAGATACAAAATGTATCACAAGTAGTAACAATATTCTGGTGGAACAAGTCTGAGAACAGGGTGAACTCTATCACAAGTGTCATAACTTTGGCTGCTAGCTTAATAAGAAATACAAGTGAATACAATGAAATATGCGACTCCTAAAGGTTTGCCCATTGCTGGGGCAAGGAGGATAAGAGATTGTCTACCTGCCCCGGCGCCCCAATGGGAACAAACATTGCTTGGACAAGGAGGCAATCTCGAGCAATGGTCTAGGGCCATGGGCTCCAGCAGGAGTTGTATTCTAGTAGAATATATAGGAATCAATGTGAGATTGGTCCCTTTAAACAACGGGGAGACCTCCGGGGTAGATTACAAACAGGTAATTTACTGTATCTAAACGGCAGGGGGAAGAGAGTGCCTAATAAACTAGAGACTTGGTCATGTGTGGAGGGAATAGTATGGTGAGACGAACCGCAATTATAGAAAATAAAGAGAGGAGAAGGGGAGAGAAAAAGGAAAGGAGAGAGAGAGAAAGAAGAAGGCGAAAGATTGGGGGCAAGGGGTGTCCCGGGGTGACTCTGCGCCTCCTGTGGGGTAGATTGCAAAGGGCTGAGTGTCTAGCATTTGAAGCTATCTTACATGATGGCAGTGAATGTGCTCAAGGGGTGAGGAGACTATAGTCAAAGTTGGAGGGCACAAAGTGCTTCATCCAAGGTTTCCATATCCTTTGCTGAGTTACTGCCTTGTCCATGATAATGGCTTCTATTCTAACGTGAATCATAGCCCTTGTGACCCTGTTCTTGGATTCAGTGATATTGAGAAGAGGCGTTTTCCACGCCTTGGCTATCGTTTGTTTTGCCGCCGTTGTAATCTGCAATAGAAGTTTGAATTGGGTCTTAGAGATGCCGTCCGGCTTTTTGTTTAGGAGAGCGACCGTCGGTTGGGGGGGAGGGAGTTTTGGAATAAAGTCGATAGTACCTGGAATATTTGCCCCAAAGAAGGTTGCTACCAATGGGCAAGTCCACCATATGTGGAGGTGTGTGCCTCATTCAGTGCAGCCTCGTAGTATTTTATAATTAGTTTCAACTGCCACTACCAATTGAGATGAAGATTTGGTGGCCTCCCAAATGTCGACCCAGTCTTTGGGCCCCAAATGTGTCCCTAAGTCTTTTTCCCAATTGGTGGTATACATCATGGAGAAAGGGGGTGGGGGGTCTAAAAGTTTGTTATATAGAGAGGAGATTAAGCCTTTAGTATGTGGGTCTTTGTGGCATGTATGTTCAAACAGGGATAGGGCTGGTAAGGAGGAGTCCCTACGTATGCAGGGAGAAAAAAATGCTTGAGTTGTAGGTATCTAAATATTTCTGAGTTAGGTAGGTTGTGTGATTCACAGAGAGTCAGGAAAGATTTGAATGAGTCTGGGGTTGTAAATGAGAAAGCTCAAAAAAGGTTGGATCTGATCCAGTTGTTGAATGAATTTGGAGAAGCCTGCGCCGCATAGAAGGCTGGGTTTTTCAGAAACAAGAGTAACGGGTTATGTGGGGATTGTAGGCCGTGTTTTGACTTCAGGCTGTCCCAGAGGCGTAAACTATGTGCTCTAACAGGGTTGTCAATCTGTCTACGGTCTTTTGGCCTCAACCAGAGCAGTTTTGCTACCGAGAGTGGATCGCAATCTAACGATTCCAGGGAAACCCATAGTGGAGTCTCTTTTGTGGCATGATATTTTGGGAGTTGGGATAACTGTGCCACTTGGAATTATTTAATGAAGTTGGGGACTCCCAAACCTCCCTTTATTTTAGGCACAAGGCAGGTAAAAAAATGTTACCTGCCTTGTGCCTTCATTTTATCATGTCCTGTGTTTTTTGTGAGTACCCCTTTTTTACATTCCTTTGGAATAAATTATTATTTTTGGTAATGCTCTAGGTGCGTGCGCCTTCCTTTTCTTTCTTTTGTAATATCCCGTGTGCAGTTCAATATTAGTTCTCTACTGCGGCCAGCGGTACTTTGGTCTGGGGTCTGGTGGGATAACCAGATGGTGTGAAGGCATTCTACAGGGTGGACACAGGTGTGACCCCACACAAAAAAAAGGGGGGGATAAAGTAACAATACGGGGGGTTAGAGTAGGGGGAATAAAAAATGTAAATTGGCCTAGGATTCAGTAAGGCCCGTGAGATAGGCCATTTCTAATTCCTAAGGTGCCAATAACAAACGGCGTAGAAACGTTCAGAAAGTTCATTCTTATTGGAGCTCAGTCCAGGAGGTATGGCTCTCAACAACCCCTTGTTTGTGTGGATCATGGGCAGAATAGAGGGTTATAGAGGCTAGGGGTGGAGGAGTTCAAAGCAATCGAGTTGTAACCAACTTCTGGGATACGCCAGGGTGCTTCTAGTGGAGGGTGTCAAAGCAAGATGTGTCAACAGAGTATCTCAGTCCATGGAGTCTGTGCAATCGGTAGTTGCGGGAGTGAATCTGCCCCTTTTATGTACGTTGCAATCCTCATTTGTAGAAGTGGAAGGCTGTTTTTTTCTGCAGGGAGTTGGAGGCAGAGCGACGTTTATGGCAATGGTCTTTCTGGCTGGTGTCTGGGACAGAGAGGTGTAGTTCCTGAAGGAGAGAGCATACATCAGCTTGAGATTTGCATACATGTTTTCGGCCTATATAGGTGAATCTGATGGAAAATGGGAAACCCCAGGAATATGTGATGTGATGTTGCTGCAGCACTTGAAGCTGGGGTTTCAGTGCCCTTCTCCTTGTGATTGTGGCCTGGGAGAGGTCTGCAAAAATCTGGTTGGTATGACCTTGAAAGTGAAGGGACTCTTTCTGACGAGCTGCTTGGAGAAGTTGTTCTTTTGTTCTGTAAAAGGGAAGTTTGGCGACTATATCACACAGGGGGCCCCCTTCTTTTTTGGGGGCCAGAGTCCTGTGGACATGGTCCATTTCCAAGCGCTCAATAGGAATGGATGGCATTAGCTCTTGGAAGAAGGCTGTGGCTGTGGATTGTAAGTCCAACATTGACTCAGGGATCCCCCTGATAAGTATATTGGAGCGCCTGGCTCGATTCTCAAATTCCTGAAGCTGGAGGTGTAGAGTGCTATTCTCCTCTCTTAATAGGGCAACATCTTCAGTTTGATTGTAAATGTTAGCTTCTATATCATCCACTCTCTGCTCCAACTCCTTTGTGCAGTGGCCCAGCTCCCTGATCTCCCTTGTGAGGTGTTCTGTAATCTGCTCTGATGTCTGTTTAAGGGCCTTATGGAGCATCGGTTCAAATTGCACCATTAGCGTAGACTGGGATTCCTTGGACTGAGAATGTATAGGGGAGGCTAAAGTTTCACCTTCCGACTCACCCTCATCCCTGTGCAGTACCTGTTGCCTCCGCGGGGATCGCTGAGAAGTGCTGCACGAGCGCCGGGTCGCGTCCGCCGCCATCTTGGAGGAGGCCAGGGCCTCGCGTATGTCCTTGGCCTTAACCATGGGGCGGGGTCCGCCTAGGACCATCCCCAGGGGTGCCTGGTGGTTAGGGGCTGCAGAGCTGTCGGTGTAGGTCTGTTGGAGTGCCCGGGTCCGCTGCTGTCAGCCACGGCTTTCTCCCTGTGTGTGGAGCTCTGATCCTATGCGACTAGCATGGACGGCTTTGCGCATGCGCCCCCTTTTAAGATATATTTTATATGGGTGTGTATACACACCTGGCGTACATACATGTATATACAAATATACATATATAATATTTCAACATTTTATCTTTATTTTTTTATATACTTTCAATATATATGAATATCCTTGTCAACCACACAATTTTTATTCCTTCAATGTTCCCTTTTTATACATTGAATTTATTATTATGTATTATTCCACTTTTGGTTTTTATGATTTTTACCACGTTCATAATTTGTAAAACAATATGATGCCCTTTCAAATGTATATTGTATCATACATCTGTACCATGTTTCCGTTCTTACTAGGTATTATTATGCACTTTAGATTGTACTCTAGTTCTCGATCTGTCCATTGTCTTATATGAACACATTAGTATGCCGTATGACTTGTTTTCCACATGTTCCATAATAGCAGTGTCCATCTCATCCAGTCTTCATGCTGGCTGCTCCCCCGCCCCTTCCTCCTCCTCCTCCTCTCCCCCCCTCCCCTTCTGCATATAACCTCGGTAGCCTGCTCATTTCTCACTTGTCCTCTGCCTGAAGAAGGGGCGCGGCCATCACGTTACCATAGCCACCCGCCCACGAAATGCATTGCATGTTAGTTACATCATCCGCCGTGTCTGGTTCCAGCTGTGCTCCAAGCCTCCTTCTAAGCTTCCTTGCCGGCCTTCCATCTCTCAGAGCGGCTTCCATCCGGGACTATCACCACTGCACAGCCTTCGCAACAGCGATCCATCTGGGGTGAATTAGGATGTCACCAGGACATACTCTGATACAGGCTTACACTTGGCTTTTATCTCGTGAGTGTTTTTAATCTATTGCTTATAATAAATTGTGCCAATACTGCACTTAGAGGCGCCTCTGTCTTTGTCTTCTGTTCATGTCATTTCCCTGACTACCGATTCACATCGGTGCATGTCCTGCCCCACAAAATAATCAATATCAGACACCACAGTCCGATTTGAACCTAGTTACCGATTTGCATCGGTCACATTGTTTACCCTGTCCATGTTATCTTCCCTATCGGTTACCCTTCCTACCGACTTGCATCGGTTCATACCATTTTTCCACGACCAAATCGCATGATTCACATCATTCCTTACTACCGTTTCGCAGAGGTTCATGTCATTCCCACTACCGTATGCATCGGTTCATGTCAGTTCCTACTACCGATTCACATTGGTTTATGTCAGTTCCTACTACTGATTTATGTCGGCTCATGTCATTCCACTACTGATTCGCAGCGCTTCATGTCAGTTCCTACTACCCACTCATGTTGGTTCAAGTCATTTCCACTACCGAGTGGTATCGTTTCATGTAATTTTCTACTACCGATTCAAATTGGTTCATGTCAGTTCCTACTACTGACTTATCTCAGTTCATGTAATTTCCTACTACTGACTCACGTCAGTTCATGTCATTTCCTACTTCCGATTCGTATCCGTTATGCCATTTTCCTACTACCGATTTGCATTAATTATGTTAGTGTTCTGCAGATTCGAATCGTGTCAATTTATCTACTGATTTACATTGGCTCATGTTATTTCCTACCACCGATTCAAATCAGAGAAAATCAGTTGACATGTAATTTAAGTTGACCCACATCTTGCTAACGCCCACTACCGATTTGTATTGGTTTGTGTCTCTTCCTTACCGATTATGTATCGATCCATGGCATCGGTTCAAGTTCCATGCTAAGCACAGTTACGGATAGCTCGGCGACAATACACCCCCCTTTTCTATTTTCTACTATCTTCATCCTTCACCTATCTACAGTTCGATTTTGCAATCGCTGCAAATTCATCAGTACAGGCTCTTGCAATCGCTGCGAGCACACCTTTGATTGCTTTACAGCTTGAATCACTGCAAGCACAGAACAAACAACACCTTACAAAAAGAAAAAAAAACACTTCCAGCGACATGCTTCCCCCCTCTTTTTTTTCGAATGATCACATCACAACCCAGCACAACTTCCTCGCAGCCGCTGCGAGCATGCACAATTAACTTGTTAATCGCGGCAAGCATGCATTCGAGCACAACGTCTTGCAATCGTTGCAAGCACAGGTAATTGTTACTCCATACATTACGGCAAGCAGGCATTGCGATCTCTGCAAGCATGTGTTTTCATTAAACTCCTAGCAAACGCTGTGATCGTGTAACTACACAAACCCCTTGCGATCTCTGTCAGCATGTACAAATGTTGCAAGTATGTTTGACTAAACGTCTTGCAAATCGCTGAAAGCACGCATTTTCGAAACTCCCAATAACACTGCAAGCAATCGCTGCAAACATGCATTTTGTAACTCCTTGCAATTGCTGCGAACACGCATCATCACAAACCCCTCACAATCACTGCGAACACTCATTGTCTTAAACTTTCTGCAATCGCTGCATGCATGTATTTACATAAAGTCCTCGCAATCGCTGTGAGCACGCATTAACATAAATCTCGCAATCGCTGCGAGCACACATAAACTAAACTTCTTGCAAATCACTACAAACACGCATTTACATAAACGTCTCACAATCCCTGCAAGCACGCATCTACAAAATCTCTTGCGAACACGCACGTTGAACTTCTTGCAAACGCTGCAATACGCATTTACATAAGCTCCTTGCGATCGCTGCGAGAATGCATTAACACAAATCCCTGGCAATCGCTACGAGCATGCATACCAAACTGCTTGCAATCGCTGCACGCACGTATTTACATTAAACCCACCCAACCGCTGTGAACGCACATCCACACAATGCCTCACAAGCGCTGCGAGCATGAATACTAAACGTCTTGCAATCGCTGCAAAAATGTAGTTATATGACTCCTCACAATTGCTGTGAGCACGCATCTACACAATCCCTCGCAATCACTGCGAGCACACACACTTGCAATCGCTGCAAGCACACACACTTGCAAACGCTGCAAGCATGCATTTACATAAACTCCTTGCAATCACTGTGAGCATGCATCAACACCAATCCCTCGCAATCGCTGCAAGTAAGAACAAACACAACTCCTTACAAGCACATTCTCAGTGGCACACAATCAGCCACACACCATTTTAGTGGCACTTAAGCAGCCACTCATCTCCAGTGGCATTAACATATGGGCCACTCGGGGGGGCGGAGCCGGCAGCCGGAGCGGATGGACGTGTAGTGAGAGAGCTCCGACTGCCTGGGGGAATTTAGCGTGCTACAGCGGCCCACAGCAGCTCCCGATCAGCCTACTCAGCTCAGCCAGAGCGGGACATCGATATGAAGGCAGCGGGGAAGCGCAAGGAGCGAGAGGGGCCGAAGAAGATCCAAGACTTCTTCGCCCCAGCTCCGGGACGGCGCGGCCAAGATGGCGCCGCCGCCTCTTCACTGAACAGCGCAGCGGCACCCAGGAGAGGAAGCGCGACGACCCAAGAGCTCAATCCCTCAGGTGAGCGCACAGGGGAGGAATACCCTCTGCCGAAATCCCCCTCTGACAGCCCCATTAAGCAGAGAAGGAGAACGGAGAGACAGGAGGGCTCAGCCAGC
>BLSH010194598.1:397261-408626 GCA_018402905.1 Glandirana rugosa
GTTTTCATTCATATGGGGATTCACTTTTGCAGGTTTAACCCGGGTTTCAAAGTTATAACGCACACCGGTGTTAATAAAAGGTCGTGACAGAATTGGGGGAACCCGTACCTCAAGTGGACTGGAAGTGTCCAACGGTGACCTCAGAAGAAGGTGAGGAGGCACTACTGTAGTGTCTCTACCACCTACAATCTCTGGAACGCGAGGAGGAAGAAGGTACACTCCTACGGGGTGTCTACGAGTTATCCCAAATCCAGACCTCTGTACGAACCGGAAATGGGAGTCGAAGAAATCATTCCGTCTCTTGTTCTTTCCACGCGGAGATTCACGTCATCACATATTTTGTTTAAACAATTTGTTCTAATTTTGCTCATCCCAGCAGCCATTCCAGACAGACCAAGGACAACTATAGCCAGCAGTGGCTGACACTGCAATGCGCACCTGCACACTACCATTGTGAGTAGTTTTAATCTTGTTTAACAAATTTGTTTTATACACTACTGCACTTAGAGGCGCACCTTTCTTGTTCTCTGCCTTACTAAAGAAGCTGAGGGTAAAGGCCAAGCATGTCTCCAGACCTAAACCCTATTGAGCATCTGTGGGGCATCCTCACATGGAAGAAGGAGGAGCGCAAGGTCTCTAACATCCACCATCTCTGTGATGTCATCACGGAGGAGTGGAAGAAGACTCCAGTGGCAACCTGTGAAGGTCAGGTGAACTCCATGCCCAAGGGGGTTAAGACAGTGCTGGAAAATAATTGTGGCCACACGCAATATTGAAACTTTGGGCCCAATTTGGACGTTTTCACTTAGGGGTATACTTACTTTTGTTGCAAGCAGTTTAGACATTAATGGCTGTGTGTTGAGTTATTTTGAGGGGACAGCAAATTTACACTGTTATGCAAGCTGTACACTCACTACTTTATATTGTAGCAAAGTGTCATTTCTTCAGTGTTGTCACATAAAAAGATATAGTAAAATATTTACAAAAATTTGAGGGGTGTTCTCACTTTTGTGAGATACTGTATATTATATGTATGCCTGTGTGTATTTTTAGCTAATGCACATTAACTCTCCAAATCTTTGACTGTAAACGTAACAGTCTTATTGATTTCCTAATCTCCTTGTTTCTCAGTGTATATATAACAGGGTTCAATGCTGGAGTAACAACTGTAAAAATCATAGCAGCCACTCGATCTTTTTCTATTGTATCTAGTGAGGCAGGTCCAAGATAAATGCATATTGCTGTCCCATAGTAGAGAATGACAATGATGAAGTGTGAGGAACAAGTTGAGAAAGCCTTAGATCTTCCTTCTGAGGAATGTATCTTCAAGACATGCTTTAAGATGTAACAGTATGTGAGCATAAGGACAACAAATGCTAAAGTGCTAAAGATACCAGTGACGGCTGCTACAACAATTTCATTAATATGAGTGTCTGCACATGCTAATTTTAGCACAGGTTTTATATCACAGAAGAAGTGCCTGATTCGGTAATCGTTACAATATGGAAGCTGTGATGTCATAACAACATGCATTGTTGTAATTGAAATACAGACACTAAAAGAACTTAGAACCAGTGTAATGCAAGTAGTCTTCGTCATAATAGTAACATAATGAAGAGGATAACAAATTGCTATGTATCTGTCAAAGCCCATGACAGCAATAATTACACCTTCTGTGCAGCCCATAACATGAAAGAAGAACATCTGGGTGAAGCATCCTTTCACAGAAATTTCATTCTCAATCCACAAGCCAACCATCAATTTTGGAACGGTGACTGTTGATATACACATATCCACATAAGACAGGCAAGCCAGTAAAAAATACATTGGTGAGTGAAGATTAAAATCTTTGATGACCGAAGTAAGAATTGTTAGGTTGCCCATGATGTTAAGGTTGTAGAAGAGGAGAACCAGAACAAACATTAATTTCTGAAGCCATGGCACGTGTGTTATTATTGGTAGAAAGATGAATACAGATGGGAAAGTTCCATTTCCATTCCAAGCTACCATCTTCTAATTAGTTATAAACTGAAATTTAAGAACATTTAATTTACAATGTAGAACAAGGAGGGGTTTAAATAAGGTATCCAAAAGTTTTTTTTTTTTATTAATATAAAAATCCAAGCCCAACTATGCATCTGACTAAATAAGGAGAATTTGCATTTTACAAATGTGTTATTTCACAAAAAATGTGTGATGTTTTGCCAATTCAAACATTCTGATCATTAGTATTCACAAATTTTATGATTCTCTGCTTGCTGGAGAAATCTGCATAAATACGAAGAATGTACCAAAATGCAAAAGTGGTATAATTTGTTTAATAAAGGCTAAGTGCACCTTAAAATAATGATAAATGCACATTTATTTGCAGGTAAAAAAAAAAGGGAATTTCTTAAAACTTACCGTAAAATCCTTTTCTCCGAGTTCACTAACAGATGCAGCTCATCATGACGTGTGGGGTTTATGCTTGTCCCACTAGGAGTTAACTAGGCAGGGAAAAGAAACAGCTGGCCCCTCCCATGGGTGCCGTCCTCTCTTCCCACATAAACCCCCTCATAGCATAGCTCTCCAGTTCGTACACAAGCCGTACAAGAACAGAGCACAGAGGGGTGGGTGCTGCGTCTGTCAGTGAACTCGGAGAAAAGGATTTCACAGTAAGTTTTAATAAAATCCATTCTTCTCCTATCGTTCACTGACAGACGCAGCTCATCATGACGTGTGGGGACGTCCCCAAGCTGTGTCAAAAAGAGGGGTTGGTAAACGCTAACAACAGTACCCAACTGAACCTCTAAGGAGGCGCCGGACGTGCCTACACTGCCGCCTGCAAAACTTTGCCGCCAAAAGCAGCATCCGAAGATGCAAACACATCAACTTTATAAAAATTTGTGAAAGTGTGAACCGAGGCCCAAGTGGCTGCCTTGCACACCTGTGACACCGAAGCCTGGTGTCTAAAAGCCCAGGAAGTGCTAACAGCCCGGGTAGAATGAGCCGTGACCGGAAAAGGGGGAACCTTGTCCCGAACAGAATACGCATGGGTCACGGTCTGTCTGATCCAACGAGAAATCGTAGCCGACGAGGCCACCAAACCTTTGCGCAGACCCTCTGACAGCACAAACAAGGCATCAGCTTTACGAAAAGAAGCTGTAGCAGCCAAGTACACTCGTAAGGCCCTCACTACGTCCAAAGCATGCAACTCAATCTCTTTTGGGTGCGATGGACGAGGGCACAATGAAGGAAGAACAATATCTTCATTAATGTGAAAGGAAGAATCCACCTCCGGAAGGAAGGAAGGAGAGGGTCGCAAGACTGCCTTGTCCCTATGTAGGACCAGGTAGGGAGACTTGCACGATAGTGCTGCTAATTCAGACACCCGTCTGGCGGAAGTGATGGCAACTAAAAGGCCACCTTCTGCGACAGCAGTTGTAAGGAAATCTCCCTGATATTCTCATATGGCAGTTTCTGAAGTACAGAAAGCACAAATTCAGATCCCACTGAGCCATTGGAGCCTTCACCTGAGGCGCCACATGTCGCACACCTTGTACAAAGGTACGAATCAACGAGTACAAAGCCAAATGTCTCTGAAAAAGAATCACCAGAGCCGATATCTGGCCCTTGAGAGTGCTCAAAGCCAGTTGTTTGTTCAGGCCCTGCTGCAAACAAGTCAGGACCCTGGACACGACATAACCCTCCGCCTCGCACCAAGCTATATAAGCCTTCCAGGTGCGGTGGTAAATCTTGTGAGAAGTACACTTGCAAGCCTTCAACAACATAGGGATCACTGAGTCAGCGACTCCCCTGTCTCTTAGCACCTGGGACTCAATAGCCAAGCCGTCAAAGCCAGCGAGGGTAAAGCAGGGTGCAAGATGGGCCTCTGAGACAGAAGGCCGTCTCGCAGCGGGAGCCGCCAAGGGGCGTCTGCCACCATTTGCACCACATCGGCGTACCAAGTGCGCCGAGGCCAATTTGGAGCCACCAGGATTATTGGTATCCCCTCCGCCACTATCCTGCGTATCAATCGCGGCAGCAGTTTTATCGGAGGGAAGGCGTACAGAAGGCGGTAACGGCCCCAGGGGGCCACCAGAGCGTCCGTGGCCACTGCCAACGGATCCTTCGTTCTGGATACAAAGGTCTCCACCTTGTGATTGAACCGAGACGCCATGAGATCCATGTCCGGTGTCCCCCATCTGCGGAAATTCTGATTGAACACCTCCGGGTGGAGAGACCACTCTCCCTGGTCCAGCGTCTGGCGACTGAGAGTCCGCCTGCCAGTTCTCCACACCTGGAATGTAAATGACGTTCCGCCCCATGTAGTATCAGAGCTGCCTCCGCCGCAGCTGCTGGACTCCTTGTGCCACCCTGATGGTTCATATACGCCACTGCTGTGGCATTGTCCGACTGAATTTGAATCGGACGACCCTGCAATCTCACTGTCCAGTGAAATAGACACAATCTTATTGCTCTCATCTCCAGTACATTGATGGAGAGGTGAACCTCCTGTGCCGACCAACGGCCTTGGGCAGACAGTTGCCCCAGAATCCCTCCCCAGCCTGAAAGACTGGCATCCGTGATGATGATCACCCACTGAAGGGACAGAAACGACTTCCCCTGAGTCAGGGCCGAGTCCCGAAGCCACCAAGTCAGAGACGCCCTGGTCTGGGCACTCAGACGGATTAGAAGGTCCAAGGACCGAGGGCACCTGTCCCACCGAGCCAGAATTGCTCGCTGTAGGAGACGAGTGTGACTCTGGGCGAATGGTATCGCCTAGAACGATGAGACCATGAGCCCCAGCACCCGCATACAGAACCGTAATGAAGACCGACGGTGCGACAGGAGAGTTTGCACTGCCGACTGCAGAGACAGCAACTTGGCTGGAGGGAGGAACACCTTTGCCTGCTCTGTGTCCAGAATTAGACCCAGATACTCCAGGCGACGGGATGGAGAGACCAACGACTTCTGCAGGTTGAGTAGCCAGCCGAAGTCCTGCAGCAATGTCATTGTGATTCTCACATTCTCCTCCAGAGCCGAGGCGGACTCCACTCGCAGGAGCAGGTCGTCTAGGTAGGCTACCAGCGCAATGCCTCTCTGTCGCAGCAATGCCAACACCGGAGCTAGCAGTTTTGTGAAAACTCGAGGTGCTGAGGCCAGGCTGAAGGGGAGTGCCACAAATTTAAAATGGAGGTCTCCCACCGCAAAGTGCAGGAAGCGCTGATACCGTGGACAAATGAGTACATGGAGGTACGCATCCCTGATGTCCAGGGACACCAGAAATTCCCCCTGATGAAGGGCGGCCATGACCGAGCAGATAGATTCCATCCGGAATTTCCACGCCCTGACATACCGGTTCAGGGCCTTCAGGTCCAGTACTGGCCGAACCCCCCCTTTTTTTGGGAACCACGAACAGATTTGAGTAGAAACCTCAAAACCTCTCTTCTGGAGGCACTGGCACGATCACCCCCTGGTCCAAAAGTGTTTGGACAGCCCCAAAAAGGGCCTCCCAGCGATCCTGCGGGAGCCCTAAGTTTTATGGGAAGAACCTGTCTGGGGGTAGAGTGTTGAACTCTATCCTGTACCCGGTGGACACCACTTCCCGGTCCCAATGATCGGGAATGTGAGCGAGCCACCGGTCTGCGAACCCCAGAAGACGTCCCCCCACCTAAATCCCGGGTGGGGGCAACCCATCAGGCTGAGGAGGACTTGTCCTCCGCCTTTTCAGTTTTGCGCTGCCACTGCCGTCTTCCGGCCCCTGCAGCGACCTTACCGGGGCGGGTCCCTTTACCAGCTGCACCCGGGGTGCGAAAAAACCCGAGGGAGGGGGCCCCTGTCTACAGCGAAACTCACGCCTGGGGGGCTCTGGAAGGAAGGTACTCTTACCTCCCATGAAGTCCTTAATAATCTCATCCAAACGGAGACCAAATAGACGTCCAACCTGAAAAGGGAGGTCAGCAAGACCTTTTTTGGAAGCATGGTCGCCGGACCAAGAACGCAACCAAAGTATCCGTCTGAGTATGACGGCAAAAATAGTAATTCTGGATAACATCGGCAGTAAATCAACGGCTGCATCATAAAGGTACTTGAACCCTTGGAGCAAAAACTCAGCCCTCTGCGGCGCATCCATCAGGCGACCATTTTCCAGATCCTTCTGGAGCTCTTGCATACGCTCATATAGATGTTGTGCCGCCATGACTTTAACAGCGCCTCTGTTTTTCTATCAGCGGGATCCTTAAAGCAAGGAGTCCCTTCCAGAGGAATGGTCGTCGCCTTATTAAGGCGGGCTATCGGTGGGTCCACCACAGGCGATTCCCATTTTTCCAAAAAGCTTTCCTCAAAGGGATAGCGAGCAGCGAACCGTTTTGACAGCGAAGAAGAGTGCTGCGGACGCTGCCATTCACGATAAAGAAAATGATCAAAAAATTGATTGTAGGGGTAAGCCTTGGGGGCCCTAGGGGGCCTAGAGGACCCACACACATACACAGCAGACTGCGATTCGCCATCCTGACCCAGTCGCAGCGTAGTGCGAATGCCTGTGATAATGGTAGCAACCAACGCTTTTTCGCACGCAGCCGCCGCCCCCTGATCCTCTTCACCGTCCGATGGGCCCAGTTCCCCATCATACAGGTCCACTGGGGTCCCTGAGACCCCTGAGGCCATTTCTGGATCAGAATCCTCCCCTGATGAATAAAGAGGAGGAGGGGGATGCTTCTTGGGGGCC
Source organism: Glandirana rugosa (assembly GCA_018402905.1). Taxonomy (NCBI): domain Eukaryota; kingdom Metazoa; phylum Chordata; class Amphibia; order Anura; family Ranidae; genus Glandirana; species Glandirana rugosa. Next base: position 403,971 of record BLSH010194598.1, read on the forward strand.
TGTCGGGCGACATCCGCCCGGGGGAGAAATCCACTAAAGACCACCCGCAGCTGGTCCAAAAATGCCCCTTGCGCAGATTGCGCCGCTGCTGACGCCTCCTCAGCAGGTTCAGCAGTGCAATCTGCCATCTCTCCCCAGTGACACCAGGTGATACTAAAAAAGATGATGAGGCACCCCCATACCACCGCCCCACAATGCACCAGGGAACCCAGGAGGACTGCACCCGCTGCCACCAGCACCCACAGGGGAGCCCAGCTATACTTGCTGTTCCGCTGCCTGCAACCCTGGAGGATCGTCAGAAGAGCCGCACCGCCAGATCACCACCTTTCCACAGAGAAGGGAAAACGCTGCACACACGTGTATTGCCGAGGCATGCAGTCAAAATGGCCACCGTTAAACACTAGAGGCCAAAAAACACCTTCAGGGAACGTGCAGTACCGCAAACGGCCGCTCTGAGTGCTAGAGGGAAAGCCCCATAGGCCCAATATGTCTGCGGCTACGGCAAAATGGCGGAGGTCCGCTGCAAAATGGTGGCCGATCGCCGCACGGCGGCGAAAAACGATGCTAATGGCGCTAGACGATCGGTGCGGTGCGGGGGGAAGGGGGGTGTGCAGGGGGTGAACAGGAGCTCCACGCGCCCCTACCGGCAGCTACCCAGCAAAGAAAAACTTTTTTTTTTTTTTTTGGTCATCGGTCCCCCTTTCCACCCCTAAAAAAAAAGGGGGGGAAGGCGGGAACTCTCATTCACCACTTCGGAGGAGTGCCATGGGTAGCCACCCAGTCACAGACCTTCCTCCCCTGCTTGGGCGGTATGCTGCAGGCCAGAAAAACACCCTTCCCGAATCGCATCTGGGGCTGGGCGTAAGGGGGGATCACCCCAGGCACGATGCGGCGGATCCCCATACGTTGGGACTGGCTCTCATCGGTCGGCCAGGTCGGGGGAAGTACAGAGTCCATGGACTCTCTATGCCCCGACCGGCTTCTTGATAACAGATCGATGCTTGATAGAAGACAAATAAAAATAAAAGAAAATTAAAATAAAAAATGGTCACAAACAGGACCACAATTCCCCTAAAGGGAAGCCAGGTCAACTCTTTGCAAACTAGGCATTGAAACTGGAGAGCTATGCTATGAAGGGGTTTATGTGGGAAGAGAGGACAGCCCCCGTGGGAGGGGCCAGCTGTTTCTTTTCCCTGCCTAGTTAACTCCTAGTGGGACAAGCATAAACCCCACATGTCATGATGAGCTGTGTCTGTCAGTGAACGATAGGAGAAATGTGCATTTATATAATATATATTGTGAGGGGTTAGCTCTTGTGGGGTCACCTTTTCCTGGGAAGAAGGCAGTTGAGACAACAGTTTCTTTAAAATCTGGCTTGCAGCCAGGTTTATTGGAGCAAAGGTTTGCATTTTTAAAACAAACAAAACATAAAATAAATCCTTGCCATCCAGGCTCTAATCTAAACAAATCAGGATACCTCTCTAAGCGGTGTCGGGCTCCTCCCGAACACCCACAAAAAAAGTTATAGCAAACCTTTTGTTTAGTCCAAAAGCACAAACGTTCAGTGTGTCCGCTCTCTCAGGCTGATTGCTCTGAGTCCCAGGGTAGTGCAAACCCTTCCTCTCTTCCTGGTCATTTAAACACCACCTGAGAGTCGACACCAGTGGACCACAAACTCCAGTCCGGAACCAGCCCAGCCACGGTGGCTGGGAAAACTCGGGCCAGACTCCGCTCTAGTCCAATCCAAGTGAACGTATGCGAGGTGACACAGTGGGGTTGAGTTACTAAAGCTGGAGAGTGCAAAAATTGGTGCAGCTTTACATGCTAGCTAATCAGCTTCTAACCTCAGCTTGTTCAATCAAGCTTTGACAAATAAAACCTGGTTTCTGTGTGGAGCTGCACCAAATTTTGTACTTTCAAGCTTTAGTAAATCAACCCCATAGCATCCATCTATCACCTCGCATCACCTCGCCTACCATCACAATATATATATACACACACACACACACCATATTACCAAAAGTATTGGGACACCTGCCTTTACACGCATAATGAACTTAATTGCATCCCAGTCTAAAGCCTCGTACACACGGGACGACGATCGTGTTCAACACGTCGTACTCACGACCGTTGTATGCAGAATCGATCGTCTGTGGCCGTGCTTTCAACAGTTGAACATACGATGGTCGTTCGTGGGAGTTGTATGTGCAGACTAGAAAACTTGGTCGTGTCAACAAGCTCGCATACGACCGTTGTATCGTGTGTAGAGCAGCTGTGTTCAACAAAGTTGTATTGTGCTAAACACGCATGCGCCAAGTCCACTTCAACTAACATGAAATTAGATTAAGGAGCCCAAAAGGTGATGCTACTTCCTCATTATACGCTCGTTCGCGTCATCACGTTCGGCCGGCCGCAAGTTGTATGTACGACCGTCGTGTGCATGTCAGTAGGCTACATACGACCGCCAACGTACGATTCAACACGGTCGTACGCGCGATCGTCGTTCCGTGTGTACGAGCCATTAGTCTGTGGGATTCAATATTGAGTTGGCCCACACTTAGCATCTATAACAGCTTCAACTCCTCTTCTGGGAAGGCTGTCTGATCTTGGATGAGAAGGCCTGGGCTCGCAGTCTCTGCTGTAAATCATCTCAAAGGTGTTCTGTCGGGTTGAGGTCAGGACTCTGTGCAGGCCAGTCAAGTTCCTCCACCCCAAACTCATCCATGTCTTTATTCATTTTGCTTTGTGAAATGGTGCGCAGTCATGTTGGCACAAGAAGGGGCCATCCCCAAACTGTTCCCACAAAGATGGGAGCATGAAACTGTCCAAAATGTTGTGGTATGCTGATACCTTAAGAGGTCCCTTCACTGGAACTAAGGGCCAAGCCCAACCTCTTAAAAACAACCCCACACCATAATTACCCCCCCCAACCCCACACCATAATGGTGTTGATAGTGTCACACCACGGTCTGTGGGGGGGTGGTGTCAGTGTCAGGCTGTGGTCTTCCAGGGGGTGCTGTCAGTGCTGCCCCCCCAAAAGAAAAACCCACCAGCCGCCACTGCACAGAAGGCTATAGAATTTTTATGGAGATGACACCATTTACAGGTACAATGTGCACAGATGCATGAAGAAGTTTAAAGGAGAAACCACAGAGTGGTCAGACAGCTTGCACACCCTTCCTTTGTCAAAAACTCAATGACAGCATGCTGTTTCTGCTTGAAATCCATTATTTACCTACAGTGAAAAAGAAACAGAGCTACTACAGAGGAAGAGTTACTCTACCAACTTGTGAAATTTGAAGGGCCTACAGTATGTAAGTTAATAAAAAAAAGTTATGCCCACTTTTGTATTAGTTTAGCACTCGTATATTTGACAGAGTAAAATCGATGCATGTGAACAAATCACATGATGAATCTGAATTTGCTCCTGGTTGTATTCAAATTTTAGCACAGTTCTGGCTTTCAAACGATCTACAGTTGCCAAACAAATCTATTCTTCAACCATTCAAAGCAAAAGAAAATGTGTACCCAATAAACTGTCCCTTCCAATAATAGATATATTTCATAAACTTTTTTGCTGCCTTGTTTGACTTCTGGGAACATGTCTGTAACTTCCTTGTCAATTTCAGTTAGATACATAAAAAATAAGGTCTTCACCCCACATGACAGCGCTTGGACCTGGAGATTTACTGCTCAGGCACCCAGTCCAACATAATATCCTGAATGGTCAATGTGCTGGTTTTCTTTGAGCATATACAAATATACTATGCTTGATTAATTTTACAAAACCATAAGAATGTTGATGAAGTCCAAGATGGTTATATTTATTTCAGAAAACTTTTCCCACAAGGTAGTTTAGTAGTAGAAACCAAACAAGCCAAGCTAGTAAGATAATGATAATAATATTTCTATATCGCTTTTCTCCTTGGGGACTCAAAGCGCTGATCAAATTGGTGCTGTTATCTATGAAAACAAGGATTTGTCAGGTATGCTGCTACATTGGTATTCTTATTCCTTGGAGGCTGCTAGCACTGTGAACCATATACCCCCCATCTAAGTGGATAACTGTTACATAGTTAGGTTGAAAAAAGCCCATCTAGTTCAACCAAAAAAAAAAAAAAATCCTACAATCCCATATACACAATCCTGTAAAACCCCCAGAAAAGCATGAAACAATTTTCTACAGCAGGGGAAAAAATCCTTTGCGCTCCCTCAAGAGGCAATGGGATATTCCCTGAACTATACCTATAATGTTATTATCCAGTAATAGTATGTACATTTAGGAAAGAATCCAGGCCTTTTTTAAAGAAATCTATTGAGCTGGCTAGAACCACCTCTGGAGGGAGTCTATTCCATATTTTCACAGCTCTTACTGAGAAGAACCTTTCTGTATTTGGAGATGAAATCTCTTTTCTCTAGAAGTAAAGAGTGCCTCCTTGTCCTACGTGATGCCCTTAAAGCGAATAACTTGACAAGTATCCAGTGAAACCATAAAGTGAAATCAAAGCCCATCCAACGTGTCCTTTATACTTAAAGGAGAAGTCTTGGGTTTATAAAAAAAAAGCATTTATACTCACCTAGATGGATGCAGCATTGATCTGATGCTAATACTAAAAAGGAAACAACGCTAACACAACCTTAATACCATACATTAAA
>BLSH010194598.1:422947-443501 GCA_018402905.1 Glandirana rugosa
TAGTGGAAATGGGAGTCGAAGAAATCGTTCCGACACCAGTAGAACCTCCACACAAACACCAGAAATAGTACAACCTTATTGTGGGACACAGGGTCAGAGGCTTTTCTCCCCTAGCACGAGACGAAGTCATACGGTGTCATGTACAACCGTAAGTACCAAAGTAGTAACTTGACATCGAGGGGTCACGACCGTCGTGAGTACGTCGGGGTTAGGTACTGTGAGGGTGGTGGTACGAACTGACATCCGTTTTGTGAACAGAAACATGAGGAGTGGACCAACGGTGGTGTGTGTGAATTGTGGTAGACTTGGTTTATTCAAATAGAACCAGAGTAGTCTGGTGTCCGGTGTCAAGGTCATTAGGTACATCTGTCAGTGCACAGACCATATGCCGCACACTGCAACAAATTGGTCTGCATGGCTGTCGTCCCAGAAGGAAGCCTCTAAGCAGACTAAGGACATGGATTACTGGAACTGTGGCCTGTGGTCTGATGAGACCAAGATAAACTTATTTGGTTCAGATGGTGTTAAGTGTGTGTGGTGGCAACCAGGTGAGGAGTACAAAGACAAGTGTTTTGCCTACAGTCAAGCATGGTGGTGGGAGTGTCATGGATTGGGGCTGCATGAGTGCTGCCAGCACTGGGGAGCTACAGTTCAATGATGAAACCATGAATGCCAACATGTACTGTGGCATACTGAAGCAGAGCACGATCCCCTCTTTTCGGAGACTGGGACACAGGGTGTTATTCCAACATGATAAAGACCACAAACACACCTCCAAGATGACCACAGCCTTGCTAAAGAAGCTGAGGGTAAAGGTGATGGACTGGCCAAGCATGTCTCCAGACCTAAACCCTATTAAGCATCTGTGGGGCATTCTCAAATGGAAGGTGGATGAGCGCAAGGTCTCTAACTTCCACCAGCTCAGTGATGTCGTCATGGAGGAGTAGAAGAGGACTGCAGTGGCAATCTGTGAAGCTCTGGTGAACTCCATGCCCAAGAGGGTTAATGCAGCGCTGGAAAATAATGGTGGCAGCGGAGGCTGGTGTATAAGGGGCGCTTGGGCGCCGCCTCCCCGCCGCTGAGAAGGAAAAAAAAAGTCAGCCCTGCCCCCTGCAGGTATATTGACTTTTATTTTTTTTTTTCCTTGGCTCCTTGCTGTCAGCTGAAAGCAAGTAGTGAGCCGATTGGCCAGTCATTAAAGTCTATGTGTGTGCACTGAACAGGCTCACACACGTAGTCTGATTGGCTGCCCCCTGAGCCATCAGAGCCAATGACTCTCTGTCATTGGATGCTGTGGGTGGGGGCAGGACTATGGTGGATGTGCTGGCTGCTTGATTACTCACGCAGGCACAGCATTCCGCTGGGACTTCCGAGCAGACTGTCCACGAGGAGAGGAGGACAGTCCTCTGCCAGCTGTCTGCCCACTGTCAGCATCAGCATGCTCTCCGCAAGTGCTGCCTCTGCATACTGTTAGCCCACTCTCCGCATGCCGATCTAGATGGGGTAAGTGCGGGACTTGTCCCGACTTCGGGGGGGGCCTGGTGACTGTATACCTTATCTGGGACCCTGTATACTGCTTTCTGAGACCCTGTATACTGCTATCTGAGACCTTGTATACTGCTATCTGGGACCCTGTATACTGCTATCTGGGGCCCTGTATACTGCTATCTGGGACCCTGTATACCGCTGGCTGGGACCCTGTATACTGCTATCTGGGACTATGTATACTGCTCTCTGGGACCCTCTATACTGCTATCAGGAACCCTGTATACTGCTATCTTGGGCTATGTATACTTCTATTTGGGACCTTGTATACTGCTATCTGAGACCCTGCATACTGCTATCTGGGGCCCTTTATACTGCTATCTGGGGCTCTGTATACCATATCTAGGACCCTGTATACTGCTATCTAGGACCCTGTATACTGCTATCTGGGACCCTGTATACTGCTATCTTGGACCTTGTATACTGCTATCTGGGACCTTGTATACTGCTATCTGGGACCTTAAATACTGCTATCTGGGACCCTGTATACTGCTATCTGGGGCTCTGTATACCCTATCTAGGACCATGTATACTGCTATCTGGGACACTGTATACTGCTATCTGGGATGCTGTATATCCTATCTGGGACTCTGTATACTGATATATGGTGATTCTGTATACTGATATTTGGTGAATCTGTATACTGATATCTGGGGCTCTGTATACTGCTATATGGTCATTCTGTATACCCCTATATGGAGCTCTGTATACTGGTATATGGTGACTCTGTGGGTGTATACTGCTATCTGGTGACTCTGTATACTCCTATCTGGTGATGCTGTATATACCACTATCTGGTGATGCTGTATACCGTATCTGGTGATGCTGGGCTGTATATTCCTGACACAAGGGGTGGAAACTATAAGGGGTGGGGCGTATGAGGGGTCAAAAAGGAAGGGCGGGGTCTGGCGCCTTCCCATCCTAAAATTTCACCAGCCGCCACTAATGTGGCCACAAAAAATATTAACACTTTGGGCCCAATTTGGACGTTTTCACTTAGAGGTGTAATTCAGTGTTGTCACATGAAAAGATATAATAAAATATTTACAAAAATGTGAGGGTTTACTCAGTTTTGTGAGATACCGTAGGTGCAGTTGGTAGTCTATTTTAAGGAAAATAAGACTCATATTTTTTTGTGGTCTTGAAATGAGTCCAGCACGCCCAAGTGGTCGTAAATTTCTGGATATGCGCTTGAGGGATGCGAATGAGTTCTTCCATCTCTTCAATACTTGCGATCCTAGCAAACCACTCTCTGATTGTGGGTGGGATGGTGGTTCTCCAGTAGACGGGGATGCACAGTCTAGCCTCATTCACCATGTGCATGGCCAATGATTTGTAATAGTCTCTTTTGGTCAGAGACATGTGGTGTAAAAGAAATTGTGCAGGGCTATAATCTGTGATACGTTTTTTATTTGGACTAGCATTTACATTTTAGGACAAGCTTTTGCAGTAGGCCCCCTTCTATTAAGGTCCAAGCAGTAACAGTAAATTGGTAACTAAAGTGGTTGTAAGCCTCTGACATGAAATATAAACAAAGCATATACCTCTATAGTGCGTACTTGTCTCAGTCCAGAGTCATTTCTGTCTGCTGCCCTATTCCTCTGCTATCTACTTCTGACAAGTTTTCCTGACACCACAAGGTAGAAAGGTGACAGGGGAGGGATCTCCACCACAGCCTGTGATTGACTCAGCTCTGTGCTGTGTGAAAGGGGGGGGGGGTGTCCCTTCCCTCCAATCAGTCCAATTTCAATATTCCCCACACACACATTTGTGGAAATGGCTGTAGTAATGCTGGGTGCTGAACTGACACCACGCTGGAAACCACCGGCAATCTGAATGGAGAAATGTCACCAGCACACCCAGGATTCCTCAGAAGGGTCTAAAACTTTATTTACATGGTCACACGTTACACATACGGCAACGTTTCAGAGCCATGCAGGGCCCACTTGCTTGACGAAGGGGCCCTGCGTGGCTCCAAAACATTGCCATATGTGTACCGTGTGACCATGTAAATAAAGTTTTGGGCCCTTCTGAGGAATCCTTGGTGTGCTGGTGATATTTCTCCATTCCCTGCATTCAGCTCGCACTGGGCTCAGCAGAGTATTACTTCAGCTCCCCATCTGCTGATTTTTGAAAGCTCAGACAAGCTGTATACATTCTGGACTCTGAACATGTGTAGAGAAGTGAATCTGCAGATAAACAGGTACACATTACAGTATGTAGAAGGATTTGTTTCAACTCTGTGTATCACCTTCGGCCAGTTGCTTCACTGGGTTTTACATACAAACAAAAAATTTGGAAGGGTTTGCAACCAAGTGTCCAGATTTCAGGAATAATGTAGTAGAATAGATCTGCTTCTTGTCTTGCTTGCAGTTACTCATCTTGTTAATTAATTTGTGATATATTATCCGATTTTACAACATTCAGTTTGAACACAAAACCCCACATAGCATTAAAAAGTTGGAATTTCCTAAATTCACAAACATGATGCAAAAAGCCCATAAGCAAAACAGAGTTTAGAATTTGTCCTTAAGAAGAGAATTTGATTGAAAATTTGATAGATATGCTTAGAATACATTTCAGTAGTAAAAAACATTAAAACATCATTACGTGACGTTATGCGAGGCGCCACAATGGATGGGCGATAATTGTCGCCTCGCATGCGATCATTTTGAGTTCTACTAGTGACAGTCTGACCTGGGTTTTGCTGACCACCGTGGCAGAGCTGCTTCCGGCCCGGTCTTTCTGGTCCACTTAAACCCCTCTCCACGTGCATTTAATGACCAGGAAGAGAACAGAGGAGAGCTCAATCCTGGATCTCAGAGGGAGAAAGCTGAAAGAGCTCTGTGTGCTAATTTGGACTCTAAGAGCAAGGTTTGCAAAGTGCTTATGTTTTGTGGGTGTCGGGGACAGCCCCACACTGTATAGAGAGGAATCTGTTTGTTTAGTTTAGCGCCAGATGGCAAGGTTTTGTTTTCTGTTTTTGTTTGTGTTTTGAACTTGCATACCTGAAATAATAAACCTGGCAAGCCGCCAGATTTTAAGAAACTGACATACATGCGGAATCTTTATCCTTGAAAAGTGATCCCCACGAGCACTTTTTGCGATTCGGCACTGCGTCGCTTTAACTGACAATTGCGCGGTCATGTGACATTGTACCCAAACGAAATTGGTGTCCTTTCTTTCCTACAAAAAAAAAACTTTCTTTTGGTGGTATTTGATCACCTCTGCTTCATTTCTTATCACTGCTATAAACAAAAAAGGAGCGACAATTTTGCAAAAAAAACCCCCAATATTTCTTATTTTTTGCTGAAATACAAATCCAAAAAAAATATATAAAAAAACAAATGTATTCATCGGTTTTGGCCAATTTATATTCTTCCTCATATTTTTGGTTAAAAAAAAATCACAATCTGTGTTTATTGATTGGTTTGTGCAAAAGTTTCCGTGTTTACAAAACATGAGAATTAATTTCTGGTGTTTTTACAATTTTTTTTTTTACTGGTAATGGTGGCGATCTGTGATTTTTATCGGGACGTTGATATTGGGGCGGACATGTCGGACATTTTTGACACTTTTTTGGGACCAATGACATGTATACAGCGATCAGAAATGTAAATATCCACTGATTACTGTATAAATGTCATTGGCAGTGAAGGGGTTAACCTGGGGGGGGGGGGGGCGCTATAGGGATTAACTGTGTTCCTTGGGTGTGTTCTAACTGTGAGGGGGCTGGGCTGTCAGGGGCATGAGAGATCTAACTGATCCCGAGTGCAGGGATCAGTAAATCTCTTAGATGCTGCCTGACAGCCCGGGGAATCACCTTGTTTACTTCGGCGGTTCCCCATTTTTCTTCTGTGGGAAGCAATCGCGGATTGCCAGCGGACATCGGGTGCACCCGAGCCATGGGCATACTCCTGCAGAGTGTGGCGGGCATGAGAGCGCACTGGCGGCGGCATGCTCCCACCTGCTAGCCGCGCATGTGCAAGACGCCGTTAAAGGATGGTGAATTTGCGGGACGCTGCCACTCTGCAGCAGTAGATGTATGCAAGACGGTCGGGAACCAGTTAAGGAGGAGTGGGCTCCCTCCAGGCCCACCTGCCCTTAATCTGTCCATTGTGCTCCTATTTATGAGACTGTATAAATTATAGAGTTAGGACCACAGTACACAAGGGAGCCTTGATGTGAGCACTCCGGCTTATGAATATATTTGCAAGTGTGTGCAATAAAACCCTCTAATGGGAAAAATCGAAAAATAAAAATGTTCCCCTTTCATTGGTTGAACTGAATGGACTTTGGTTGTTTTGCAGGCTGGCTGGTAAGTGTGCTGGGAAATCTTTTGTTTGTTTGTCAAATTCATAGCTTTCCAGCCCATTTGAGTGGAAATCTACCATGATTTCCGAATTTATAATTTTTGGGGTTTAACCCTTAACATTGGCATTACAGAAAAGAATGAATTGCGGTCATATTGGTCCACAGACCCAACTCATCATATGCCTGTGTTCTCTACTGCAATGGAAAGGAGAAGATATGAGGTAATAATGCATTTTATGCATTTCGGTGACAATAATCTCTGTTGCCCCTGAGTTGACCCTGGCCATGATCGGCTTCACAAAATTCGGCCCCTCATAAATGACCCGTCCCAGAAATTTGCAGATGTGTATGTGCCTCAACAAAACATCTGCATAGACAAGTCCCTTGTAAATTTTACTGGCAGCCTTGCAGTCAAGCAATATCTCCACAGCAAGGGTGCCAGATATGGGATCAAAATGTTTAAGCTTTGTGATAGGGCTACAGGCTATACATAACGCTTTAGAATTCATGAGGGAAAAGACAGTCAAGGGGAGCCCCCCGGATGCCCAAACTACATGGGGAGCAGGGACAAGATAGTGTGGAACCTGTTGTTACCCTTGTTCAATATGGGCAGCCTTTATGCAAGCGTGACACTTTTTAGACACTTGTTCCTTAAAAAACTGGTTACTGTGGCACCATGAGACCTTATCACAGGGGCTTCCCCCAATGGCTTGTTAATACCCCACTTAAAAAGGGGGAGAAAGCCTGCTTGTGGAATGAAGAACTACTAGCAGTTAAATGGAAGGACAAATGTGATGTATTCATCCTGAAATCCATTCACCCAGACACGACAGTCCAAATTCACATGGCATCTGGTGTCATTGAAAACCCTCTGCATTCACGACTACAATCTAAATATGAGGGAGCTATAGACTTCAATGACCAAATGATGAAGCCGTATTTAGTCTCCCACAGGGCAAGACACTAGTACAAAAAAGTGTCTATATATTTATTTAAATTGGCTCCATACAATGTGTTTGTTATTTACACAGCTACTGAAAGAACTGGATCCTTCCTAAAATCTCGATCATCTCAGCCCTTTTATATCCAGCAGGCGCTATGGCTCAAAGCCCAAATTCAGATGCAGCTAGCAGGCAGCATGACAGGCAATATGCAGGTAGGTTGTAATGAGATCAATAAAGTGTACAGTAGCAATTGACAAAAGTTAATAATAGACAATATGTTTCAGCACAGGAATACTGCAATACAGAAAAATACCCCTTTGAGGCATGCCCACATGTTCTGCGGAACTGGGGATATAACCATTAGCCCTCAGACTAAGAGATACTCCAAGTGAGACGCATATGATTAACAAGGAATTAGGGCTAGCTCACTTGTAGGCCCTCAGTCAGGAAATTCTTGGTTTAGGCTCTAGGAAATCTAGTAAACCTCCTGCACACCAGTACCAGAAAGATAGTCCCTGAGCATAATCAAACTGATAGTTTGATTCCTCTGCCGGCTTAGTCTGGGCCTTTTGTTGTCACGCCGTGAATGGTGCAGTCCCTTTTTGATTTGAAGAATAAGATTCCCTTTAAGAGGCAAAGTGGTTAGCAGAATTCTCCTCAACATATGTGAAGTTGGTGGGGAGGGTCACTTTAAGATATTGAATTGTAGAAAAGAGTTTCTTTGTCGGTTGAATTGTGGGTAGTAGTCATTTTTCAGAGATTGAATCATTAACAAAAAAGAGTCTCTTTAAGAGAGCGGGGGGGAGAAAGGTTGTAAGACATATTTCCCTTTAAATAATGAAATTGAACTCGGGCGGCAGACTCCTTCTTTCCAGGGGGTTAACTCAGAAAGGTAACCTGCAAGCAGTGTTTGTGAAACAGGCATGGCAGACTGCAGCAATCAAAGGGCTCTGGCACATGTTTTACAGTACTTGCTAAGGCCTATGCTGAAGAGTGCCCTTCTATAAGGAACTTGAATGGCAATAAACGTTTGCAACAAGAATAGCATTAGGGGATCAGAAACCCACTTACCAGGTTCTTTTGTAATATAGGGCATAGCGATGCGCATCCAGCTGGGAGGCCCCCTTGTTCTTGAAGATGCGGCTGTGATGATGATAATAACGACTCCCGCGATCCTGTAGTGAACAGGTCTCTACCAGTCTGCCTCTCACAGGATACTTGGTTCTCAGTATCAGTTGCACCTTCTTGGCCTAACCTGGTATGGTCTAGGCCAGTGTTTCTCAATTCCAGTCCTCAAGGCGCACCAACAGGTCATGTTTTCAGGCTTGCCATTAGTTTCCAGAGGTGATTTGATCAGTTTCACTGCCTTAGTAATTACCACAACTGTTTCATCTGAGGGAAATCCTGAAAACATGACCTGTTGGTGCGCCTTGAGGACTGGAATTGAGAAACACTGGTCTAGGCCCATGTGGCTCTGCACAGCTCTCGCACACATCTCCTTACATAAGCAAAGTCTCTCTACAACTCCACCCCTGTGTACCCGGGCTTTTGATTTTAGTTGCTCTCAACCTCTGGTGATTTCCTCTGTACTTTATCGTTTAGCTTCAGGTCCACTGTGAGGAAAAGTTATGCTTTCAGCCTAAAAATCCCAGCAGTCTCTCTACTCCTGTATTGGAACTATGATGAGCAGAGATGCTAAACACTGAAATCTTGTGATCAAATAGAAATCTGCATTACACTAATAGCGCACAGTGCTACAGTAGTAAAAGCGGATTAAGGTGTGACACCTGTTTTTTAACCCTTCTCCTGTGTCCAACCTGGCCTCTGTATCAAGAACTGCTTACATCGCTACCACACCATAGTGGATTATTAGTCTATGGTACAGCACAGCGCAGTATATGGATCTACACAATTCTGCACAAGAAGGTTTTCTACTGATGTTAGGTAGTCAGGAAACTGTCTATCATATTTTGAGAGACCCTAAAATCAATGGCTGAAAAGTTAAGTTGCAAAAAACTTTTAGAAAAAGTAAAAAAAAAATTAAGTAAAAGTAATCCTGTGGTTCCAGGAGTGCGGTTGTCAACAGAGGATAGTTGAAACTGATGTCTTTCAGGAACATAGTCAGCCGGACATGCAGATGGGTCAGTTCAGGCCACAAGCAAAGACCTGGGCAGCAAACAGGCAAAACATTGGTCTAGGCAAGAGGCAGAAATGTATTCAACAAACAGGCCATGGTTAGAACAAATGGCAGACTGAGACAACACTACATTGGTGTGGAGGTAATCAGGAATACTGTTGCTGGTTTACACTGGTCTGGATTACACTGGGGACTATTGTAGCAACAATCTGGAACACTGCTGCTGACTTACACTATTCTGGTGACACTGGGACTGGTGTGGCGGTGATAAGGAACACATTTCGTGGCATACACTGGTCTGGTGACATTGTACTGCTTTAGTGTTAGTCAGGAACAATGGCTGGTGGCACTGACATATAGTGTTATCAGAGCAGTCAGCCATTGTACATGATCACCGCCACAACAGTACGATGTCACCGTAGTGACACTGCACTTACTCTGGTGACAGTATGCAAGAAAATTAATAACTAAATGAATATATATTTTTTTTAAATGTTACTTCTTTTTTATATACTGTTACATGAGTAGTGCAGTGGCGACACAGTACTGTTATGATTGTTTATTACAGTAATAATCATTGTATAAGCAATTATTTCTATGTTTGGCATCCATTGTTGATGCTATTGTTTACTACTGTGATTGGCCACAACTATCACATGGTACAGGTCTGCTGTGATTGGCCCTGTACCATGTGAACACTGTGAGCAAGTAGAGAGATCACAGTAGTAAGCAATAGTGTTGTTAATGAAAGCCCTTGTTTATTATTGGACACGTAATCGATGTGATTGGTCACAGTAAAATCACTTGGTATCAGGGCCAATCACAGCAGCCCAGTACACCAATTTGGGGGTGCACATGAGGAATGCTTCTGGGAGGATGTATCTGCATGTCCTTGTACTGCTCAGCCAAGAGGCATAGCTTGAAGCTTGTGGGCCCCCCACTGCCACTTCCACTGTGTGCCAATGTACTCTCACCGCACACCCCTCCCCCCAAACCATCCTGGTAATGACATGCCCCCCATTATTCTGGTAATGATACCCCCCCCCACCATCCTGGTAATGACATGACCTCCACCCTCCTGGTAAAGACATGTGACAGTGCTGCTTTAAAGTTTTATTAACTTCGGATCCATAATCTGTTATGGATAAATCTGTCTGACCGCAGATTTAGTCCCATATTAAAGCACACTATGCAGGTATGTAAAGCACATAAATCCTCTGCAATCCCTGATCAAACCTTTTGTGTTGTTCTCTAATAACCCAGCTTTCAGTTCTGCTTTCCATTCTCCTTTGTGTGTACAGGTCTAAACAGGTTGCATTGATGGGCACTGAACAAGCTGCATTGATGGGCACTGAACAGGCTGAGCTGATGGGCACTGAACAAACTGTATTGATGGGCACTGAACATGCTTTATTTATGGGCACTGAACAGGCTGAGCTGCTGGCCACAGAACAGGCTGAGCTGCTGAGCACTGAACAGGTTGCATTGATGGACACAGAACAGGCTGCATTCATGGGCACTGAACAGGCTGCATTGATGGACACTGAACAGGCTGAGCCTGCCAACACAGTGTGTAACAACAAATATAGTCTATATATGTTGAGATGGAGAGACATAAAAATAGTTGATTTGAATTGATGGTCTACGCCTGTGGGGTCCAGTTTTGAAGAAAAGACCATGTCGGAGATGTCAGTGAAGGGTCGTTGAGGGTTGTCGTATCGTTGATAAAGTACCAGGTTTGAAATGAGAGGGTGGTTCCAGGTCCAGAAAGAGACATTTTATATAAGGTGGAGGTGAGGTGAGAAGCAAGGTGATATATGTGATATATGTGGGGAAGATCTAGGGGGTTCAAGTTAGTAGATATCTTCACTGAGAAAGTTCTGAGACAGACTTTTGTAATAGGCAAAAGAGCTCAGGAGAGCTTCTATAGAATCCGGGTGATGAGTGAACTCAATAAATGCTTTCCATGGAATGAGAAAGCGTTCTTTGGTGGAAGAATGATTAAAATATGTGGTGGTTTTCTCCTTGTAGAGCTGAGACAATAGTTCTTGTTTTACTTGAGATATATTTGGGCTTTTTTAGTATCGCTCTACGAACGGCAAAGAGACAAAGTAAGATCCAGTCTTTAGGAGGGTGTGTGATGTTGGATGACCAAGTCAGTAATTGTTTGTCCCAGTGGCCAAAGATCAAGAGAACAGGATCTTTAGGGATCTGTAGCAGGGTAACATGTTTGATAAAGGTTATGATCTTGTCCTAAAAGGATGAAATGATGTTACATGACCAAAAATGATGCGACAGAGAGGGTCTGGGATGATGACAAAGAGAACATAACATCGGTGAGGAGTTGTTTTTGTCCTTAAGGAAAGGGATATGTGCTCGGTGGGCGATTTTCAATTGTGCTTCCCTCCAGTTTTCGCAAGGGATTCGTTTCATGACTCTATTGTAGCAGTGGGGGATTTTGTCCAAGAGATCCACGTCCTTGAAGTCCTTGCGCCAGTTTGCAGCTGAAGAGGATGAAAGGGGGGGTTTCGTCTTGCAGATTAAGGGTTTGTATACTTCCGATATAGTGTAGGAGTCTGTTTCCAAAAGTGTGTCAATGATGGAGGGTTGACATCTCTGAAGACTTTTCCTGCAGGAGGAGCAAATGTAGTTTGCACATTGCCAGTAGTGGAAGAGATGGGAATTAGGTATGGAAAAATTTTGGTTACCAGGAGTGCGCATGTGCGGGAGCTCCAGGATGGACGCCTAGCCCGGGAGCTCCACACCTACAGCGCCCCAGGCTCCAACAGCGACCACCAGGGAGCATTAGAACAGGGGGCCCTTCTCTCCCAACCCCCCCCACAAGCCGCGCACCCAGGAAGGTTATGCTGCGGCAGCCTTCTGAGTCCTCCAGCTGCATCGTGAGAGCTGCCGGGTGCACCAAGATGGCCGCGGCTGCGGCTTAACAGACATAGCGGCCTCAGTACAGCATCTTCAGACCTGCAGACCCAGCTAGTCTAACCTGGACCAACCTGCCACCACATCCTGGGAGAAGGTCAGTATAGCCTGCTGCTCCCCAAGACCCAGTTTGTTCACATTGGCAGCAATTGCTTCAGCAGGGTGGACCAAGATGGCCGCCGTCAAGGCCTAAAGGGTCCTCCACCTCATAAGGATCTCAGGGCTCATTCCTTTTAGCCATCAAGGCATAAACCCCCTAATTCAGAGGCACCTACAAGTTAATACAGCTTGTCACCTCACAAAGCAGACCTCCTCGCTGTTTGACAGTGAAAACCCCCCTGGAAGAGGTGGGGACTAGGGGAGGATCATAAAAAGGCATTCCATTATACTCCTGACTGTGGGCTATCGCCAACAGGGTGGAAAATCCCCAGAGGTCCATATCCTCACTGTATGCAGGGCCCACAGGTCAGAAGGTCTCTCTTACTTTTGTTCACTGACCCTGTCTGAGCCCACCCTTCCGACATGGCCACTGTGAGAGCCCACTCCCAGGAGGTATCACCAGACCATAGACCTATTCTAGCTCCTCCCACCCTCACCCTGACACCAGGGGTCAGCCAGCTACCACACCAACTTCTGCCTGCATTCCCAGCCTCCACGGAATCTCTAATACGTCATACAATGGAAGACTTTCTAATTTCCCCGGCTGGGCACCTCACAGCATGCCCCCCAGTAGCTCTCAACCCAAGCCCTTCATCTCAGGATCCTCCACTCAATACAGCAGACCTTTTCCTCAAATTTTCTGCCCTCTTGGAAAGGGGCTTATCAAACACTGCCTCAAAAATTACAGGAGACATAAAAGCAGACTTTCACATGCTGGGTTCCAGAATGGAGTCCATCGAACAAAAATTGGACACCACCACTGTGGCCAGAACTAACCAAAACTCTTCTCATATTCAAGTCCTGCAGGACCAACTGGAAACCGCCCTGGCAAGAATAGACAATCTTGAGAATAGATCAAGGAGATATAACTTCAGGGCAAGAGGTCTGCCTGAATCTATCACTGAAATCACTCCTGCCATTCAGGACTTGATTCTCTCCGTAATCCCCAATGTACCTAAACACAGGCTGGAGCTGGATAGGGCACACAGAGCTTTGGGCCCACCAAGGAAGGATGGCTCTCCAAGGGACATAATAGTCAAACCGCATTTTTATGCCGTCAAAGAAGAAATTATGAGAGCTGCCAGGTCTAACCCCTCTATCTCCTGCATGGGCCACCGAGTCCAGATTTTTGCAGACTTTTCTCCAACCACCATCCAAAAAAGGAGAGCCCTCAAACCACTTCTCCAAGTTTTACAGCAAAAGGAACTCAAATACTGGTGGGCTTTTCCATTTGCCGTCAAATTCACCCTTAAAGGTAAAACGTTCTCCTTTTCTTCAATATCGGAAGGTGAAAAACTACTTCTACATCTCAAGCTAATCTCCCACAAGGCTCCAATGGATCTTACTGACTCGACTGGCTCCCACGCAAAGAGACCACTTCCTCCAAGCCCGGTCTCTCCTCTATGGACCAAGTCCAAGAGCAAGAGATCTAACAGACCACCATAGCCCACAGGCTAAACCACATGGTTCTGTCTCTTTACCTTATTGCTCGGCACGGCCTGTGCTCGTCTTCAAGACCTGGTTAAGCTCTTTCATGTAGCTACATGATAGCCAGGGTTCTGGGGCAACGTTGCCCTATTTTATGTTTTTCATTATCCTTGTTGCCTCCCCACAGATACATTTAGGCTGTTTTTGTTTATCTTACCATCTGATCATTTAAGAGTCCACTACCACATTGAATTACATCCAACATAAGGCCCCGGACTGCCATTAGGCACTCAAGATTAAAATGTGCTCTCCGGAAGGGAGCATTGAAAGGCTTCTCCTTTTTCTGTCTGTGGGGTCTATATGCAATATATACTATTCTGTTTGTTCTGGTTATATAATAAGATATAGTTTAGCCGAGGGGTGCCTCGGCTGGGGTAGGTCCATATGCACCTCCACTTAACCCCGGGACTTCCCTGGGACTCAATGGGATAAGTTGTCTGCTCACAGTTAGAGTTGAGTGAACACCTGGACGTTCGGGTTCAGCGGGTCCAAACGAACTTTGGAAAAAAGTCCGGGTTCGGCACCGAACGTTGCCCGAACTTTATCCCAGACCCCGAACCCCATTGAAGTCAATGGGGACCCGAACTTTTAGGCACAAAAATGGCTGTAACAAAGTCCTGGCAAGTGCTAGAGGGCTGCGAAAGGAAGTAAAATGGGGGTAAGAGTAGGGCAAGTGCCCTACAAAAAAATGGGGATAGGGAAAATAAATTAAAATCAAATTAAAAAAGTGGGAAGGGGGGGTGGATGTGGAGTAGGAGCCTAGGGGTTGACTAGGCCATGACCGTGGCAGTGTAGGTGGAAGTGGCGGTGGTCGAGGAGGAGGAGGAGGTAGCCAATAATGTTTTGTTTTTTTTTTTGTTTTTTTTATAATTGGGGTAGCCCCCAAAATATTGAGGCCTATTCAAAAAAACAAGTATACGAATGGCTGTGTGAGTCCGGTCTAAATGTTTATTCTGCACAAGGTACAGACAAGTCTTGTGGGATCCATGCCTGGTTCATTTTATAATTCAATAGTTTTTATTGATTTTCCAAAAGATTACAGATAGAAAAGTGTACATGCAGCATTAAAGTTGTGTAATCATGTTTAGAGCACTATGTACAAGTACAAGACAAGTATAGTATTCAACAGTAATGTCGTAATTTAGTCTTTGTTATTGAGGCTGCTAGCCAGGCATCCAATCCCCCCACCGTCACCCCTCTGGGAACATACTGTGACCTTAGGGGGAGGAGGCCAGGCCCAGCCCTACCCAACCTGGAGGGCCAGGTCACATAGCTTACCATATGCACTACCGTCAATAAGTTTATATTTCAGTTTGTGGATCGTTGCTGCATCAAAAAGATAGAACAATTGAACAAGCAACTAAACAAAATAAACAAGATAAACAGAATAAACATTTGCCTCAGTTTGTTTACAGTGTCACCAATCTCTGCCCTGCTTTCACTGTCTTATATGCTTATCGTACCAGGTGTGCCAATCTCTCCATTTTTCCTCACATTGTGTATAATTCCCTTGAGAAGAAGCGTATGACCTCCTCATAGGTGGGGTGCGTATGGGTCGTTGTAATAATTTCATTAATGGAGGGAGCTGAGCTTAGTTTCCAGTGGCGTACCAGTTCTAATCTCATGCTTAAAAGAAGATGGGAGATAATTGTTCTGTGTTCCCTTGGGTACCTCTCTAGACCTTGGGATAGTAATGCTAGTGCTG
Organism: Glandirana rugosa; assembly: GCA_018402905.1. NCBI lineage: Eukaryota > Metazoa > Chordata > Amphibia > Anura > Ranidae > Glandirana > Glandirana rugosa. The sequence goes on from BLSH010194598.1 coordinate 438,177, forward strand.
GGGACTGAGGGACATTAGTTTTAAGGATTTGTTTGCATTTTTGAAAGACACTGGCCCACAAGGGTTTTACTACTGGACAAGACCACAATATATGTAGCAATGTTCCTACCTCTCCACAATTCCTCCAACAAAACAATGGAATCTGGGGGTTCAATTTAGAGATTCTAAATGGGGTCAGGTACCACCGCATTAGAATCTTCTGGTATAGTTCCCACAGATTGGCACTTTTGGTCGAGTTATATGTTAGTTTGAGTGCGTGTTGCCATTGTTCCTCTGTAAATTCTAGATGTAGGTCCTTTTCCCAAGCAAGAAAGTGAGAGGTTTTACTAAAATAATCCTTGTTTCCTAATTCTTTGTATATTAAGGAAATGCTCTTGATTTTATTTTCTGGAGATTTGAAAAATTGAGCTAACTTCCATGGAAGGGATAAGGATTTATGGGGATTGGGAAGAAGAAAATGCTGTAGCCTCATGTATGAGTAGTATTCTGATTTAGGTAGGTTAAATCTGATTTGGAGTGACTTAAAGGTTTTGATGGCTGGTCCTACAGTTAGATCATCTAGTGTCTATCCCTATTTGGGTCTACCGTCTGACTTCAATGTCAGGAATAGCTAATGATAGGCATTGTATGGGTATCGTCAGGGTCATAGAGACGGCATCCGGCGCAGATGTTGCGCACAGAACCCGCCATGCCTCAACCGCAGCCTGAATAGTAGGAGACCATGTTTTGTTTCTAATAGTTGTAAGGTTATTTGCTAATAGAAGATGATACATATTGTGGCCTGGGACTTGGTTGTTTTCCAAGTCAAGCCATTTATTGTCTAAGTTTTGTTGGAACCAGGCTTTCAGTTGTGAAAGGATTGCAGCTTTGTGATAGTCGCTCAAATTTGTTAGACCCACACCCCCTGCTTCTCTTGTGTTTGTTAATTTGCGATATGCACACCTTGCCTTTTTCCCCTTCCACAAGTATTGAGTTATCACTGTCTGGGCTCCCCTGAAGAAGGAGTTGGGCACTGATATAGGTAGCGTCCTAAATTTATATAAGAATTGGGGTAGAATATTAATTTTAAAGGCAGCTAATCGCCCGGACCAGGATAGTTCCCCCAGAGAGACATCCTGGAGCTTAGTTCTAAATTCATTTAGTAATGGATTGTAATTTTCCTTGACTAGGTCATTAGTATTAGGTGTTAATATGATTCCTAAGTATTTTATGCCCTTATTACACCATACATAGGGAAATTATTTTTCTAGTTTCCATTTGGTTGCTGAAGGAATATTTAGTCCTAATATATATGATTTGGAGTCGTTTACCTTGTAATAAGAAACTTGATTAAACATTGCCAATGAGGCGTGTACAGAAGCCAGGGACCTTTCTACATCTGTAAGCATAAGTATTATATTGTCAGCAAATAAGCTGATTGTATGTGTGTGTTTGTAGCCATTAAATCCAGATATGTCTGGATGGTTGCGGATATATGCAGCTAGAGGTTCCATTAATAAATTGAAAATCAATGGGGATAGTGGGCATCCCTGACGAGTCCCATTTGTGATCCATCCTGAAAGGGGAAGAGAGTACTCCTGATGTGAATACTCGTGCTGATGGGGCAGTGTACAGAGCCATAATTGCAGAGTTTATGATTCCTTCAAACCCAAAGGCTGACAAAGTTTTGGCTAAGTATCCCCAGTGAATGCGGTCGAAAGCCTTCTCTGCATCCAGCGTGAGGAGCAGAGAAGGCTTCCCCCCCGGATGCACCATGTATGGCATTTATCATCCTTCTGGTAGCATCCGATGTCTGCCTACCCCTGATGAAGCCTGACTGATCTGAGTCAATGAGAGAGGGGAGAACATCTTGTAGCCTAAGTGCTACTACTTTAGCATACAATTTGAGATCATTGTTCAAAAGGGAAATAGGTCTGGAAAAAACGAGCACAACCCCCCCAGAAAGGGCTAGATAGCATGATGGGAAACCAGCAAGACACTAACCACCAGGGGTCCCATAAGGGGTGCCCTAGGAGGACATACGGAAGACCCTTCTAAAGACTAGAGGTCAATCGATTTTGCTGTCCCTACCAGTCCAACAATGAGTATATATAATAATTTGTCGCCCCATATGTATACATAACTGCATGTGGAATCGGTCTATTTATCAGCATATAATGTTCAATAGCAAATATCGTCTCTGAAACCTATTTGAAAATTACTGTTGGCACATCTTTGTATTCTTTGTATTATTTGATAAAAAAACAATAAAAAATATAAAAAAAAAAACCAAAAAACAAAAGGGAAATAGGTCTAAAATTTTGCGGTACAGATGTGTCTTTCCCTGGCTTCGGTAGAGTTATGACCAGTGCTTGTAGCATTTCTTGGGGGAAGGAGGAAGAGGCAGCAGCCTTGTTAAAGGTATGTGTGAGATAAGGTGTCAGGATATGCTTAAAAGCCTTATAGTATTCCCCTGTAAATCCGTCAGGGCCTGGGGATTTGTTGTTGGGTATTGAATCTATTGCTTTCTGTATTTCACTAGCTTGGAATGGAGAGTTTAGTCTGGTTAGTTGATCCGGAGTCAGTCTAGGAAGAGGGATGTTATGTAAAAATGTGTCAATCTGCGTTGGTGTTGGTTGAGGGGTGTCAGGGTCATCTTTAAGGTTATATAATGCCTCATAGTATTTACTAAAGGCGTCCGCTATGTCTTTAGGGTGGTGGTGTTTTTCCTTGGTGAGGGGATGAAATATATATATGGTATCTTCATTTTGTGTCTGTAACCCTTCAGTCTCTGAGCTAATATTTTACCTGCCTTGTTACCCAGTGCATAGTATTGCATCTTAAGTTTCCTGGAGGCTTTCTCAAAGCTGTCCATTAAGAGCGCTCTGAGGTCTAAACTGAGTTTTGTTAGCTTTTCAGAATTTGTTGTGGACGTTGTTTGTTTATTTGCTGTCTCTAGTGAGTGTATTTCGTCATTCATTTTTTTAATCTGCGTTTGGCACTGCCTCTTTACTCCTGCCCCCAGTTGAATAAAAATCCCCCTCATATACGCCTTATGGGCATTCCACAAAGTAAAATCATCAGTTACAGTATTTTCATTGAGACGAAAAAATTCTTTCAGATTGTCTCTTAAAGTCTCTCTGGTCTTGGGCCTTTGTAGCAGACAGGGATTTACCCTCCAGACTGGAGTTGTAGCAATAGATAATGTATCTTTTAGAGTCAGAGTCACTGAGGCGTGATCTGACCACGTTATCGTATTGATAGTGGATGCGGCCACCTTGGACAGTATTTGCTGGTCCACCAGAAATTGGTCGATTCGTGAATATGAATGATGTGCAGTAGAAAAAAAAGAGTAGTCTCTTTCCCCAGGGTGGAGACACCTCCATGCACCATACAGATCATTATGGTGTATCCAGCTTTGCAATTGAGGGCGGTGTCTGTTAGGTGGGGCTGTGTTGTCTATAGCTGGGTCTGGTGTGATATTCAAGTCCCCACAGATGATTAGGGATCCTTTCTGATGATTACGTATTTTCTTAATTATTTTATTTAGAAAACGGATATGGTGTGTGTTGGGTACGTAGACGTTGACGATTGTATAAGCTTTAGAGTTGATATCACATAGTAAAATGATATATCTTCCCTGAGGATCTTTGATAACCTCATGTAGGGTGAAGGATACTGTGTCTCTCACTGCAATGAGAACACCCTTTTTTTTCTCTTCTGCATTTGCTGTGAACACATATGGAAAATTCCTATGTGTACATTTGGGTGGAGCCTTATTATCAAAGTGGGATTCCTGTGCGCAAAGTACATCACATTTAAACTGTAAGGCCTCCTCCCACATGGATCTCCGCTTGGCCGGATGATTAAGCCCTTTTGCATTAATTGTGATAAACTTTAGTCCCATGTCAGTGTCTCTGGGGAAAGAACAGGTTCACTTCTTATGCTTTTTTTTGGTAAGCACTCCATCCAGTGGTCAATATGTGTATTACCTCTCTTTGTTTTGAGGCTCGGTGTGCAGGTGCAAATTGTACTTACAGTTCGTTGAGCTGATGATAATGTTCCTGTGGCTTGACAGCTGGAGCTGAAATAGGCCTGAGCCTCCACCTCATTCCCCCTTGGTTGTAGCATTCTCAGTGGTGCTTGGGCTCCATGCTGTTGATCGGTGAGGCTGGCATTGATTGGTGCTAATTGCATTGGGCGAATGTTGAGTAGTGCAAATAAAAAGAAAAAAACATAAAAATAGCAGTTTAAACAATAACTAATACAAGTCAAGAAAGGGCCACTAGAGCCCGGGTGCAGCTGTTTGCTGCTCATGAGTATTGAAGGGTAGGTCTGTTGTGTGGGAGGGTTCTCTCCCTCCGTGACCATCAGAGATACCTATCAAGACTTCAGTGTCAATTATGACTTTTGGCGTTTTTGGACGTGACTACTCTCCAGTCTTGTTCCACTGGAGGTATTTTATGGTGCTGTGGGCGGTTTTTGCCTGCCTCTGGGACGATTTGCCATTTTTTGAGTAGCGATAGTCCTTTTTCCATTGAGTCCACAACGTGCGTGGCCCCATCCTTGTCTATTGTTATTTTAGTAGGGTATCCCGATTTATAGCCAATATTATGATTTCTGAGTGCCTTAGTGATAGTGTTGAGGTTTTTCCTTTTTTGTAAAGTATATTGTGAGAGATCCGTGAAAAACTGAAGGTTCTGAAATTGTATGGGGACATTCTCAGCTTTGCGCATTATAGCCATTAGTGTTGAGCGAACCCGGACTGTAACGTTCGGGTCCGTACCGAACTTTTGGGTGTCCGTGGCACGGACCCGGACCCGGACATTTCAAAAATCGTTCGGGTTCGGTCCGGGGTTCTGCTATTTTACTCCACGTGTTGAGAAGCTGCAGGGCAGCCAATCAACAAGCGTTTCACTGGTTTGCCCTTAGAAGCCATCACAGCCATGCCTACTAATGGCATGGCTGTGATTGGCCGGTGCATCATGTGACCCAGCCTCTTTATAAGCTGGAGTCACAGTGCTGCAGTCACATGCTCCTTGGGTTAGTATAGGGAAAGGTAGCTGACGGCGTGAGGGACAGATTTTAGCCATTTTAAGACCTGATCCTGCATCCTGAGATAGATTACTTTACTACTGCTGTCTGTGCTGTTGCTCTGAGGACAGATAGCAGAAATTAGAGATTTCACATACCGCTGCTTTGAGTTGCAGATCAAGCTCTGCATAGAACAACGATCGCTACGATCGTGCTCTACGATCAGATTGTTGGGGGAATTTGAGATTTCAAATACCGCTGCTTAGAGTTGGAGATTTGCAGATTAAACTCTGTCCAACGAAACGATCGTAC
>BLSH010194598.1:464735-476113 GCA_018402905.1 Glandirana rugosa
TTACCCCTATCCCTTTTATTTAATTTTAGTTTAGTTTTTTACCCTTCCCCACACCTACACCTCATCCTCGGATCTCCAACTGATCCGGCACTGGCACCGTCACATCCACCTTCACCGCCACCATCTCCTCATCCTCCTCCATCGTTTGCACAAAAAAAAAACATAACTCCGGATAAGTTTTTTTCTTCATATACTTACCGACACACTCAGGCCAGATTTACAAATAAGACGTGTTCCATGTCTGTTCAGAACACCCTAGGTACGGACTAAGTAAAATTATTTCCAATCGAACAGGTGTAACCTACACCTGTTTGCCGAGGCGAACAGACACTATTGCGGGGGACGGCACGATTTGTCCCACAAGACTTGTCTGTACCTTGTGCAGAATAAACATTTAGACCGGACTCACACAGCCATTCATATACTTCTTTTTTTGAATAGGCCTCAATACAAAAAAAAAACACGTTTGCTACCTCCTCCTACTCCTCTACCACCGCCACTTCCACCTACACTGCCACGGTCACGGCCTAGTCAACCTCTAGGCTCCTACTCCACATCCACACCCCTTCCCATTTTTTGATTTGATTTTAATTTATTTTCCCTATCCCCATTTATGTGTAGGGCACTTGCCCTAGTTTGAAGATGATTTTAGAACAGTTATATGGCTTCTACCGTTAATTAATACTTTTCGGACACAGTTTGAAGATGATCCACATTCACCTCCATTTTTGCTTTTTTTATGTTTTTATTTTTTTAAAAATATTTAAAGTTATTTCCCTGTCCCCATTTTTTTGTAGGGCACTTGCCCTACCCTTATCCCCATTTTACTTCCTTTTGCAGACCTCTAGGGCTTTCCAGGACTTTGTTACAGCCATTTTTGTGCCTAAAAGTTCGGGTCCCCATTGATTTCAATGGGGTTCGTTGTCCGTTCGATCGTTCGGGTTCCGTCCGGACCCGGACCCGGACTTTGTCCCGAAGTTCGGCCGGACCAGCAGAACCCGAACTTCCAGAGGTTCGCTCAACTATACTTATAATCCAATGGAAGTGAATTTTTACACCCCGGATATATTCTCTTGTGTGGTATATGATTCTTGCCTAGTCGCCCGAGATGTTTCAGGATATTCCAATTTCTTCTTCAGGGGCATTTAGACAGACAAGATCAGACTTCCACTGCAAAATGTATACAAGTACAGGTTATAATACATATTGATGAATGATAGATATCATGCATATTGCCAACTAAGTTTGTACATCTATTTGGTTACCTTGTTATACCGTGCTTCTACCCTCCTCCAATGGATGGCCACCCCAACAAATCACAACCTCAGGGTGGGTAGATACTCGGATCCACCCAGTGATAAAATAACCCTGGGAAGGGTCAAAGGGCCGCCAGTATCCCACTGAACTCTCCAATATTGAACCTGGCTTTTAGGCCAACACTCTATTTCTACCATAATATAAGTAGCTGTCCCTGGCCAACAAACCCTGTTTCCTTCCCTACAGAAATGTTTGAATTGATTCTTTCCTGCAGCCGGAGGTCCTTGTATCTTTTGGGGTGCTTCTCATCTCGGGATCAATCTTTTGGGGAGTTCAGTGGGATACTGGCGGCCCTTTGACCCTTCCCAGGGTTATTCTATCACTGGGTGGATCTGAGTATCTACCCACCCTGAGGTTGTGATTCGTTGGGGTGGCCATCCATTGGAGGAGGGTAGAAGCATGGTATAACAAGGTAACCAAATAGATGTACAAACTTAGTTGGCAATATGCATGATATCTATCATTCATCAATATGTATTATAACCTGTACTTGTATACATTTTGCAGTGGAAGTCTGATCTTGTCTGCCTAAATGCCCCTGAAGAAGGGATTGGAATATCCTGAAACATCTCGGGCGACTAGGCAAGAATCATATACCACACAAGAGAATATATCCGGGGTGTAAAAATTCACTTCCATTGGATTATAAGTACTATACGGCTGCTTTCATGATGTCTTTTGATATGTTTTTTGATATGTTGGCTTTGATATGTCTATTTTGATATATCTTTGTTTATTCCAGTGTATTATCACAATAAAATATGTATGTTTTTTATACTATTGAAATGTATTATCTATGCCCTGAAAATCCCAATTTACTTTGAAGGGGAGGCTATCTCTATGTCTTATTACTTCTGGGATGCGAGGCATATAGGGTGTAGGAAGGCCCAAGTGACCAGAAACTGTTAATATATATATAAGGATCTGGAGAGCCGTTTCATTTGCAGGGCAGAATCGGTGGTCGCAATGTGACCATTGCATCTGTTTATACTCCAAACGAGGCCCACTCCACCTTCTTTAATAGTTTCTTTAATTCCCTGGATAAATATATCTCCCCACATCTAATTATCGGAGGTGACTTCAACCTAGTAGCACATCACTCCTTAGATAGGAATTCTCCTTCCCCTAACTCAAGAGCATTCTCCAAGTCACTACACAAATCTCTTAACTCGCTCCAATTAATTGACACATGGAGATCGCATAATATAGGCATTAAAGAATACACTCATTTCTCTCACCCTCACAACAGCTTTGCTCGTTTAGACTACATCTTCACAACTCCAATAATATTAGCTAACTCACAAAAAGCTGAAATTATTCCTTGCCCCTGGTCAGATCACCATATAGTGTCTTTTGAAACTTTCTATATAGGCTTTCCTTCTTCTCCCCACTCCTGGAGATTAAATGACTCTTTACTTACAGATCCTATCATCAATCAACAAATATCTAATTACATTGAAGAATACTTTACATACAATGACACCGATGACATCTCCCCTTCGACTCTCTGGGCCGCTCATAAGGCGGTACTGAGAGGACAATTGATCAAGATAGCCTCTACAAAAAAACAAGGCAAAGATTGCTGATATTAACTCTCTTTCCAGAGAGTTACATACTCTCTATAATAAAATCAGCTCCTCCCCCTCTCCGCCCCTTTTGCAGCTAATTAACGCTAAACGTCACGCCCTAGATTCTTTACTCTCTAAAGATACAGAGAAATGCTTTCGATTTTCCAGGGCTAAATTTCTCTTACATGGTAATAATATATCTTCCATGTTTGCTAGGAAATTGAATAAATTCACCAAACCCCCACATTTATATAAATTATGGGATGCTAACGGTAATGTGGTCTCACATCCGAACGAAGTTCAGGAGATATTCTTGGACTTCTACAAAAAACTTTTATCGAACCCTCACCCATCCCCTATCCCATCAGCTTTTGATTGGCTCAACGACATCCACCTTCCAACCCTCAATTCCCATCAAACTGACTCCCTAAATAAACCATGCTCAGACACAGAAATTCTGAATATTATCAAATCTCTTAAATCTTCTACTGCCCCAGGTCCTGATGGATTCTCAACATCTTATTATAAGAAATTTGCCCCACTACTTGTCCCTCAATTAACTAAACTATTTAATTTTATACTTAAAGGCAACCATTTTCCTCCAGAAATGACCCTAGCTAATATGTCCCTGTTGCCCAAACCCCATAAAAATCATACACTCCCACACAATTTCAGACCCATATCGGTCCTTAACAATGACCTTAAAATTTTTGGTCGCTTATTATCTGATATGTTGGCCACCATAATCCCATCCTTAGTTCATATTGACCAGTCGGGGTTCATTAGGGATAGACACCTCACTGATAATATCAGACTGGTCAATAACATCATCCAAGATGCCTGTCGTTCTTCTCACCAAGTTTGTCTATTGAGCCTGGATATTGACAAGGCCTTCAACAGCGTGAGCTGGGAATATCTTGACCTAGTCCTAAATAAATTTGGTTTTTCTGGTACACTTATCCATGGCTTTAAAGCCCTCTATCATTGTCCCCAAGCGAGAATTAGAATCCCCGGTAGTAACTCTGAATTTTTTTCACTTAATATAGGCACCAGACAGGGATGCCCACTTTCCCCTTTACTATTTGCCCTGGCACTTGAACCCCTAGCATGTTCTATCAGAAACAACACAAATATCTCTGGCTACGTCAAAGGTCCTTTAGAATACAAGATCAGTTTATATGCTGATGATGCTATTGTTTTTCTATCATACCCACTTTGATCTCAGAACTTAAGATATTTAAAGATATTTCGGGCCTCGGGATTAATCACTCAAAATGTTCTATCATTCCAATTAATATCCCCAGTGATATAGCCGCAGCAATCAAACTAAATTGTTCTTTCTCATGGTGCACTACCCCACTTAGATACCTGGGAGTCATGGTATCTCCTGACTTTAATGCCCTATTCCACAACAATTTTCCAGGTCTCTTTACACAAATTGAAAATCTCCTAAAGATTTGGTCTACATATCGTATCTCACTTTTGGGTAGAATCTGTGCAATAAAAATGAGTATCCTCCCGAAGCTTCTTTTTCTGTTTCGGGCCTTACAGATAAATATACCAAGATATAAAATAGAGTTCCTGCAGAGGTGCATCAATAAATTCCTCTGGTCCAATAAAAGACCCAGATATAGCAATGATCTACTGTACCGCCCACAAAAAGAGGGATGTTTAGGCCTTCCAAACCTTTGGCATTATTATGTAGCCTCCAGATTATCACATATAACACAGTGGTTCTCTACTGATCCAAACATCCCCTGGCTACTTTTTGAATCCACCGCTATTTTGCCTTATCACCTCCAAGGTATTATTTGGTCAAATCAAAACCTATGCAAACATATTCGCCCTAGAAACACCATAGTTTCCCAATTACTTCTATTCTGGCACCGTAACAACTCCACATACAAGCTTTCATCCCCTAATCCCCCTCTGGCTTCATTTTTAGGAGATCCCAGCTTCACATCAGCCTTTAATAGGAATTTAGATTTTGAACCTTGGATCGCTAACAATCTAACTAATATTTCTTCAATAATGGAAAACAACCTTTTTATACCGTTTGAAAGTCTTCAAAAGAAATACAATTTCCCAGATTCTCAGAATGAGAATTACATCTTAATTAAAATTTTTTATCAATCACACTATCCTTTACATACTTCTCATACCACCTCCGCTTTCAAATTAGTATGTATCAAATCCCCTAGGGGGAAAGGTCTCATTTCCACCATTTATCTACATCTAAATAGTATTAACATATCCACCAAAACCAACCCCATGATAAAATGGGAATCTGATTTGGGTCAAACTATATCCATTTTGGACTGGCACACTCTGATCACAAATCTATGTAGAGGAAATAGAACACCAGCCTTCAAAGAAACCCCCATTAAAATCCTTACCAGATGGTAGTTAACACCACAAAAACTACACTCCTTTTATCCCACGGTCTCACCCAATTGTTTAAGGGGCTGTGGTTCCCTGGGTTTCCTTTTACATATCTTTTGGGACTGCCCCCTGCTGAATTCTTTCTGGGTAAATGTAGCTTCACTAATCAAAGAAATAACCAATCAGACAGTGGCCTTAACGCCTCAGATTTGTCTACTATATTTCACAATCCCGGACATCCCTTTGCCAGTCATGGAGCTAATTCACTCTCTGTTGGGCTCAATACAGTGGACCATAGCCTGTAATTGGCAAACGCCGAATTTACCCTGGAACCAGGTTAGGACCCGAATGGAGTCAGTAAAAACCACAGAAAGTATTCTACACACTATCAACGATACTATACATATTTTCCAGGCTAAATGGAAATTTTGGCAGCTTGATCGTTAAGATAAGCTAACAGCCTTTCATATGATATATCTATGCTTGTACACACTTACAATGATCTCTATGTCTGTAAAGATTTTGTATTCAAAATAACTGTATTTTTGATCCAATGAATATTATATATGACAATGTACTACCTTTTTTTTTTTCTATCTTCCAATAAAATCGTTTGTAAACAAAAAAAAAAGGAGAAAAGTTTTTAACCACTACAAATCTCTTAATCTCGACGTAATACTGATTCAGGAAACCCATTTCCTATCTCGATTCACCCCTAAATTCCTCCACCCACACTTCCCCACCTTCTTCCTGGCCAAAGCAGAATCCAAATCAAGAGGAGGAGCAATATTGATCTCCAAAACATGTGACTTTTCCCCCCTTTTGGAAATTAAAGGCCCAGAAGGGAGATTCATCTTAATCAAAGGTACCATAGACGGAAACATATATACATATATAATCATATATAGTCTCTTATTATGCCCCAAATAAAGGTCAACCAACCTTCTTTAAATCTCTGTTCGACACCATTCAGCCCCATTTTGAAGGTAAAGTCATAGTGGGAGGAAATTCTAACTTAGCCTTTGATCAAGGACTTGACAAATCTTGACCCCATGAGGACCAATTAACACGCCCGTCCAGAGCGAGTCTAAAACTAGCCACGTTACTGCATACTCTGCATATGTCGGATATCTGGAGGGAATTCAACCCATCCAAGAGAGATTTCACACACTACTCTTTCCCCCACAACTCCTACGCACAAATTGACCACCTGCTCGTACGATCTAACACAATTCCCCTAGTTATAAACTCGAGAATAGTTGACACAGTCCTCTCAGACCATTCCATAGTCCTTCTGCAGATCCAATCTGACCCGCACTATGCGAGACAGGCTCAGTGGAGACTGAACGAATCATTGCTTTCCGATCCCATTAGACTTACGGAAATTGATAGTGCTCTTAAGGAATATTTCCAACAGCATAGAAGGGACCTTAGCAGACGTCCTTTGGGCAGCGATGATGGGTGGATCTCGTTAGACTGGAAAACTCTTACACCTCGCTCCAGAAGCAGCACAAGGCCCATCCCACCAAATCCCTCTTAGCCCAACTGGACAAAGTCAGACTAGAATTAAATATGGCCTTGACGGCTAGAGCAGAAAAATTGATCCGTTGGAGTGGTCAAAAATTCTACACGCAAAATGATAAACTAGGCCCAATGCTAGCAGCAAGGCTACCTCCCCGAGAATACCACAAAGCCCTACCCAAAATTAGAATTCCAGGTCATGGCCTCACTACTAACCCAATGAAAATTTTAGACACTTTCCACAAGTTTTACGTGGATTTATACAGTCCCCCCCCGTACTAAACCACAAAGACTTCCCCCCAACATTTCTTGATGACGTCACACTTCCCTCCCTTACAGCAGAACACAAACAAATTCTAGAGGCAAATATCTCAGAGGGGGAGGTGCTAGGGGTCATCAAGGACCTTAAAAAGGGGTCTGCCCCAGGTCCAGACGGTCTGTCCATCCCGTACTATAAGGCCTTTGCCGCGACACTTGTTCCCCACCTTACAACATTCTTTAAATCCAAAACACAGGGCTCTCCCTTGGAGTCACAGCTTAACTCCGCCTTTATCACGGTAATTCCGAAACCGGACAAGAATCCTGAGGAGGTGGGGAACTACAAACTTATATCACTGATCAACAATTACATAAAAATTTTAACGAAAATTATGGCCAATAGGTTAGCCTCTTTTATCATGTAGAGCTGTTGATCTAATTTCCATCCTACAATCTAACTGGGAGGGAGGCACTAAACAACGAGGCATGGTCTTATCGCTAGACTTGCAGAAGGCCTTTGATTCAGTATCCTGGTCTTACATTTTCGTGATTCTAGAGAAATGGGGATTTGGCCAACGCTTCTTGGGAATCATCAGGTCACTTATTCCTTTCCTAAGGCCCGAATAAGGCTGCAGGGGTTTTATTTGGAACCAATAGATATAGCGAAGGGAACAAGACAAGGGTGCCCTCTCTCGCCGCTCATTTTCGCTATAGCTGTCAAAACCTTAGCGATTGCTATTCGACAAAACCCAGATATCAAGGGGGTATCTTGCGACTCCCAGATCCACAAATGTGGTCTCTTTGCGGATGACATCCTCCTGTTCATTATGTCTCCCCATACATCTCTACCCAACTTAAATCGCACTTTAGATTCCTTTGCAGAAATTTCAGGACTAAAAGTAAACTACTCCAAATCTCAAGCAATGAGCATTTCCTTACTGCCCGAAACAGTCTCTTCGCCTCAACATTCTTTCCCCTTTAAATGGAGCTTGACTTCAATTAAATATTTAGGCATTAGCTTAACGGCTAAAATAGAAGACTTATACCCCAATAATTTCCCCCCCACATACCGTAAACTCAAGAACGACCTAAAATCCTGGTCCAGTGGCAATCTCTCTTGGATGGGTAGAATCAACGCTATTAAAATGACCCTCTTACCATGCATACTCTACCTATTCCGGGTCCTCCTGGTAGCTATCAGGAAAGACCACCTGAAATCGTTCCAGAGCAAGATCCTCAGATTCGTCTGGGGAAATGCAGGCTTCAGGTTCTCCCAAAACACTTTATACCTTCATAGGAAAAGGGGGGGTTGGGACTTCCCTCGCTCATTAAATACTATCAAGCAGCCAGACTAGCGCAACTATCACTGGTTTACACAAGGTCGGAGAAACCGGATTGGATCCAGATCGAGCGACAGGCAATCCCAAATCACACTATAGACTATCTTCTCTGGACAGCGCCGAAAAAAGACCCCCTATCCCCAACTTTATCCCACTCCTTTGCCCTCTGGGACACTGCGGAAATGCCCGGAACTAATCTCGCCCCTATCCCCCCTAGCGCATATTTTTCACAATCCGGATTTTCCCCCAGGGCTTGAAATAAAAGCATTCAAATGGTGGTTAGACAAGGGGCTGTATCGCATAGGGCATTTCTTCACTTCCCTAGGCCCCATGATTCTGGGTCCTTGCATAAATAAACTGGATCTCCCAGATTCGGGGAAGTTCAGATTTCAACAAATGTCACATTTTCTTCTCCATATCTGGAAAGATAAATCTCTTCCACCTAAATTCACAACTTATTAAATGTGGTGTGGCCAGGCTATGGAGCAAAGGGGAGGCATCTCGGTAGTTTACACAGCTCTCACCCTGCCCTCGACGAAAACCACCTACATGAATTGCTGGGAGGAGGAGCTACAATTCTTGAGGGACTTGGAGACCTGGCACAGAGCACTATCCAATTCTCTTCGAGGCATCCTAAACACTGTCCTCATGGAGGCGAGTGTGAAGGTGATCACAGGCCTGGCTCAAGACCTCAACTTTATGTATCTATACATGAGTACTTTAACGAGACGGGCGGTGAGAACGCGACCTTTACCCACTAGGTAGGACGAACCCCCCCGGGCATAACAGGTTCCCTTCACAGGGCTCCTGGAGCCTGAGAGTGTGAGCTTTCCTCCCTGGCCTTCTCGGTCGCCTATCTCCGCCTTTCTCAGCGCAAATATAAGCAGATATAAAGCAAGCCCGCAAATTTAATTGAGTTGACGGCAACTTCTCATGTTTAACATTCATTGTTAAGTTCTCATATGCAATGAAATATTATGTCCATGAATGCCATGCCTACTAGAGAAATAAAAATTGCTGATATCAAAAATTTATTGGAATTAAAAGGGAGGTATATTGCCCCCGTCCACACATATTGTTCCCAGCTGGGGTGTCTGGGGGAGGTGGGTGATACCCCTAGCCTCACAATTTGCACTTAGTTTCGACCATGGCATTCAATGAAAAATTGTTAATTTTCCCTGACACACACTACCACTTAAATGATTGTTATCACTGTTTTTCTCCACATGACAATCTCTGTCTAATGGCTTTTCTTTTTATGTCTTTGTTTTTCTTTTGTGAAAACTTTAATAAAAACTTTGGAAAGAAAATTTTTATGTTACAACAGAGAAGGGTAGCAGTTCACCATTGTCTTGGTTGCATAGGGATGAGAACTCTGTGAGGCCGTGTTCTTCCCAGGTAGCAAAAGCCTGATGTTATAGTCCTGGAGGGAAGTTCGGGTTTCCTTGTATTGGTAGATGTTTTGAAAAGAAAAGAGGAAGTTTAAGAATTTTGTGCACCTCCCTCCATGCTATGGCTGTATCAAATAGTAGAAGGTTATGTTGAAGATTGGGGCAGATTGATTTCCAAGTAGAGTGAAGTAGCACCATCAGGGAGTACGGATGTGCCCTTTTGGACTCCAGGGAGTAGTTGGAATATTTGGATGATTTTCTAGACCATTCTTGCCCTATTCTTAATAAGCATGATAAGTTGTAAAGTCTAATATTAGGAAGGCTGACGCCGCCCTCGCTCCTGGGAAGATATAGCTTCGGCATTGCAATGCGTGGTCTTTTCTGCTTCCATATAAATTTAGATATAGCCTTGTTTAGTTGTTGGACGTCTTTATGTTTAAGCAATAATGGTATTGTTTGTAGAGGATAGAGCAGACACGCGAAGCTGACCATTTTGAACAAGTGGCATCTCCCCAGGAGCGAAAGAGGAAGATCCATCCAGTTCTCCAACTCATGAGTGATTTTGCTGAACAGATGGGGGAAATTTAGGGTGTACAGAGAAGAGGGGACTTTGCCTATTTTTACCCCTAGATAAGTGATATATGATTTGGCAATAGTGAAGGGTGAAAGGGAAAGCCAGAGGCAATGTGAATTGGGGGCTATAGGTAGGATCTCGCTTTTACTATAATTGATACGGGGGCCAGAGCAGAGTTTGAACTCGTTGAAAGTGTTTGTTATAGTGGTCATATCACGTGAGGGGTTGGCTGAAAAAGTGAGTATATCATCTGCAAAAAATGCTGACCTTAACTCGTGGGTTCCTATATGTATTTCATGAAGTGAGGCTTGTGTGTTGAGAAATCTGAAGAGTGGTTCTATAGTTAAGTTGAAAAGAAGTGGTGATAGAGGGCAACCTTGCCTAGTGCCTTTGTAGAGCCTTAATTCCTTAGAGAGGAGGACGAGTGTTTAAAGGCATGGTCTAAAAACTTTAATACTTTATGAATGTTTATGGAGGCAGTTCTGCCTTTCACAGATGCTGATTGTACAGGGTGAATCAATTTTGGAAGCATGGTAGTGAGTCTGCTGGCTACAATTTTGGATAGGATTTTGACATCCAAGTTTAGGAGTGAAATGGGTCTGTAGGAACCAGGTTTGAGTGGGTCCTTACCTTTCTTGAAGAGGAGTTTTATGGTGGCTTGATTACTGGAGGGCAAGTAGGGGCCTCCCCTCCAAATTTCATTATAGACAGAGAGGAGTGTAGGTTCTATTAGTTTGTGCAGGGTTTTGTAAAGTTCTCCCATTAAGCCGTCGGGGCCTTGTTGGGAGCTAGATGTTGTATGGCCAGGATTAATTCTGAGCTAGATAATGGGGCATTGAGATATTCCAGTTGAGATGTAGAAATTGTGGGAAAGGGTACCCTATCAAGAACGTTCTTAGCTAGTGTATGGTCTATTTGGTCAGGGGCGTATAGAGCATAGAAGTTTTCCATCACTTGGGTGAGTTCTTGAGGTGTCTTTTTAAGGTTGCCGAGGGATCCCTGAGAGACGTGATATGTGTGGGAGTAT
>BLSH010194598.1:515117-536776 GCA_018402905.1 Glandirana rugosa
TCGTATGACTACACCCCCGACGCTCGCATGTCCACACCCCTCCCGACTCTCGTATGTCCACACCCCCTCGAGGCTCATATGTCCACACCCCTCCCGACTCTCGCCACACCTGTACGCTCGCAGCCCCCACATCAGTATGCTCGCAGCTCCCCACACCTGTACGCTCGCAGCCCTCCCCACACCTGTACGCTCTCAGCCCATCCCCCGGAGGGGGAGATATGTGGCAGAGTGTTGCCCTGCCAGGGTTTAGAGAGAAGAGATGGCCCAGGATTCTCAACCTGCCAGGTTGAGGGGCTCCAGATGATTTTCAAGTTCCTAAAGTCCGTTTTGGGATCTGGAGCCTGGGGATTTTTCTTAGATATCCGGGTGGGAGGAAATCCCCAGTCCTGGGTCCAGAATTTGGCTTTAGCCAGGACACAAATTGCCCAGCTGGGTAGGTGCCTGATAGGGGCAGTCAGGATCAGGCTTCAGTGGCACACACTCACTGGGAGACAGGCAGTCTCCAGGAGTTGAAGACTGCAGGAGACAGT
The DNA here is from genome assembly GCA_018402905.1 of Glandirana rugosa. Taxonomy (NCBI): domain Eukaryota; kingdom Metazoa; phylum Chordata; class Amphibia; order Anura; family Ranidae; genus Glandirana; species Glandirana rugosa. The sequence continues at coordinate 515,648 of BLSH010194598.1, forward strand.
CTGAGCATCCACGTCTGCAAGGAGGCAGAGGGGACCCTCGATCACGCAGCGGATGATCGCTTGTAGCCAAGAGAGCTACTGAACCATATAGCCAGGAGAGCTATTGATCGCTTGTAGCCAGGAGAGCTACTGATCCATATAGCCAGGAGAGCTATTGTTCGCTTATAAGCCAGGAGGCTAGGATGTTGTTATAGCCAGGAGAGCTAGATATCGTTTTTGAGCCAGGAGGCCGAAGGTTTACATATGAACAGTGATGGTGCAACCCCCTGTGCAGAAACCCTGTGATTTCTGTTTACTTTGAACTTTTCTTTTAATAAACATGGGCTACCATGCCCTCAAACAGAGATCCTGACTGTCATGAACTCACTTCAAACGCTTGCTTTTGACCGAATTGACATGGATCTGATAGGGCCAGTAGTTAAGTCTGCCAGAGGCTATCAGTACATCCTAGTCGTCATGGACTATGCCACCCAGTATCCCGAGGCTGTTCCCTTAAGAAACACTTCCTCCAAGACCATAGCCAAAGAGTTATCAAAGGTTCATCCAAAACTTTGCCACACTGGCAGCACCCTTAACTGACCTCACCAAGGGAAAAAGCTCCTCTGTAGCAATTAAATTAAATCCTTAGGCTGAAGCAGCTTTCCTGAAGGAGGCACTATGTAACAAGCCTGTGTTGGTGGCCCCAGACTTTAGCAAGGAGTTTGCAGTCCAGTTTGCAGTATAGGTCTGAAGGCTGTTTTGTCACAACTGGTAGGTGGAGAAGAACACCCGGTGGTCGGAAGCTGACTCTGGCAGAGGGAAATTACAGTATTGTGGAGCGAGATTAAGTGGACCTTAGAGGCTCTATGGTACTACTTGCTAGGGCGCCACTTCTAACTCACTATAGACCATGCTCCCTTGAAATGGATGTCCCAGGCTTAGGATCATAATGCAAGGGTTACCCGTTGGTTCTTGGCCCTCCAAGATTTTTCATTTAAAGTGGAACACAGGGCTGGTTGTAACCACAAAAATGCAGATTCCCTTTCTAGAACCCACTGTTTTAAAGAGGATATGTTCAAGCGCAGTGTGAACCGTGGACTAGGGATCAGATGGAGTGGTTATGCTGTGAGCATGTGATGGGAGGCATTTAGGTGGGGGCAATCACAGATGACCAATGATGGAGCTGAATGACATTCATGAAAGTTCATTAAAAACATTAAAAATCATAAAAATCATAAAAGTCATACAATTGTCTATGCGCAAAGATCCTGGGTGCTCTTGTGGGTGACTGTCCTGCCAAGGGCTGCAAATGTGGGAAGCAAACCAAACTTCTGTGTGAAAGGAAACAAGAAAAAAACAAATGCGCTTCTAAGAGTAACGTAACAGTAAAAACCAGGATTTTATTAAATAACAAGTAACTACTCACAGAAGTAGTAGGGTGCTGCGCTTTGCAGTGTTTTTTTTTCTTTTTTTTTTTCTTAGAACCCACTGTTTAACCACTTCAGCCCCGGAAGGATTTCACCCTTTAGGACCAGAGCACTTTTTGCGATTCAGCACTGTGTTGCTTTAACTGACAATTGCGCGGTCGTGCAATGTTGTACCCAAATAAAATTTGCATCCTTTTTTTTCCCCACAAATAGAGCTTTCTTTTGGTGGTATTTGCTCATTTCTGATCAACAGCTATAAACAAAAAAAGAGCAACAATTTTGCAAAAAAAAAAAAAAAAAAAATGTTTTTACTTTTTGTTAAAATGCAAATAAAAAAAGTATATAAAAAAGCATTTTTTTTCATCAGTTTTGGCTGATTTATATTCTTCCTCATATTTTTGGTAAACAAAATTACAATTGCCGTTTATTGATTGGTTTGCACAAAAGTTGTCGCTTTTACAAATGATGAGAATTAATTTCTGGTGTTTTTATATTTTTTTTATTTTTTACTAGTAATGGCAGTGATCTGCGATTTTTAGCAGTACTGCGATATTGAGCGGACATGTCGGACCTTTTTGACACTTTTTTGGGACCATTGGCATTCATACAGCGATCAGTGCTATAAAAATGCACTGATTACTGTGTAAATGCCATTGGCAGTAAAGGGGTTAACCTGGAGGGGGCACTCTAAGGTTAACTGTGTTCCCTCAGTGTGTTCTAACTGTATGGGGGCTGGGCTTGCTGGGGGAGGGGAGTGATCATGGCTTCCATATACAGAAAGTCTGTTATCACAGCCCTTCCCCCTCTGTCAGAACGGAGATCCGTGTTTACATACACGGACCTCCATTTTCTCTCACTGCGGGGGGCCATCGGGGGTAGCCGGTGGAGATCGAGTCTGCCCTACCCACTCCCCCCCCCCCCCCGGGAACACAATGAGCACACCAGCGTGCCTCCGGCGGCGCATGCTCGCTCGCAATACTAGTTATTGTGGCCGCCGTCAGATGACGGCGGTTCGCGATAACGAGCCACTTTGCAGCCGTTGGCAAGTGGTTAATAGCTGGTGTTCGAACCCACGGGTTCAAACAGAAGTGGGAGGTATGTAACAAAACCCTCCTATCATTTTCAGCCAAGGAAGCTGCCATCTTTGCCTCTGTTTAATCTACAACTGCCATGATGCTGCACATGTGATCAGCTATGACACCAGCCATTGGATGGTTTGACAGTTTGGTTTAGAGCACAACCAATGGGAGTGTTACATTTCCGGCACATGCTGGAAATGTGACTGGTTTTTAACCTGTTAAATGCATGGGTTTACTACCGCTTTAAGGTAAATGGGTGGCAGGGAGAGGTCTATAGGCAGCAAGGGGTTAAGTATTGGCCACACCTTGATCCCTAGCTGGGGTATAATTGTGCCTGACCTGGGTGTAATCAGCGGTGGTGCTGAGAGAGAAGGAGCAGGCTTTGAGTGAACAGAACCAGTGAGGTCTATCTGTTAGCCAGGAGGTTTATTTTCATTTAATGGACTTTTGCTTTGGGACTGTTTCTTCTACCCCTGCGAGGGAGACCTTTCTGTTATCCTTATTTGCTGCATGAGTAAATATGGGCAGGAAGCCCTTAACCTAAAATACGGCTGGATTACATGTTTGGAGAAACTCTCCACTGCAAGCTAATCACCCACAATGTGTATATATATATATATATATATATACATACACAGTATATACACACACACAGTATCTCACAAAAGTGAGTACACCCCTCACATTTTTGTAAAGATTCTATTCTATCTTTTCATGTGACAACACTGGAGAAATGACACAATGTAAAGTAGTGAGTGTGCAGCTTGTATAGCAGTGTACATTTGCTGTCCCCTCAAAAAAACTCAACACACAGCCATTAACCACTTCCTTACTGGGCACTTAAACCCCCCTCCTGCCCAGACCAATTTTCAGTTTTCAGAGCTGTCGCATTTTGAATGACAATTGCGACGTTGTACCCAAATAATATTTGCGTCCTTTTTCTCCTACAAATAGAGCTTTCTTTTGGTGGTATTTGATCACCTCTGCGTCATTTCTGATCGCCGCTATAAACAAAAAAATTTTTTTTTACTTTTTGCTAAAATACAAATCCATAAAAAAAAAGAAAAAAAATTATTCATCAGTTTAGGCCGATATATATTCTTGTACATATTTTTGGTAAAAAAAAAATCGCAATCGGCGTATATTGATTGGTTTGCGCAAAAGTTACCGTGTCTACAAACTATGGGAATTGATTTATGGCGTTTTTATTATTATTTTTTACTAGTAATGGCAGCGATCTGCGATTTTTATCGAGACTGCGATATTACAGCAGAAATGTCGGACAAATCTCAATCAGCGTTTATTGATTGGTTTGCGCAAAAGTGGCCGCGTTTACGGATGATGAGAATTCATTTCTGGGGTTTTTATTTATTTTATTTTTTTTACTAGTAATGGCGGCGATCTGCAATTTTTAGAGGTACTGCGATATTGCAGCGGGCATGTCGGACATTTTGACACTTTTTTGGGACCAATGACATTTATACAGCGATCAGAAATTTAAATGTCCACTGATTACTGTATAAATGGCATTGGCAGTGAAGGGGTTAACCTGTAGGGCGCAGTGCAGTGGTTAACAATGTTTCCTGGGTGTGTTCTAACTGTGGGGGGGCGGGGCTGGTCGGGACATAACAGATCTAACTGATCCCAGTGACAGGGATCAGTAGATCTGTCAGGTCCCCTGTCACAGAACGGAGAACCACCGTGTTTACATCGGTGGTTCCCTGTTCTGCAGCTCTGTAAGGCGATCGTGGGTCTCGAGCGGACATCGAGTCTGTCCGACCCACGGGCACGCCCGCGCAGCGGGCGGCGCCGCCGCTGCCGCCAGGGAGCGCGCTGGGAGCGTGCACAGGGGACGCCGTCCATGGACGTCGTCCCAGCATTTCAGATCCAGATAGCAATCTTGCTATCCTCTGATATCTGTTATCCTCTGTTATCACTTTACTGCAATTTGCATCACGTTTTTTGTCTTATTTTTATGTTACTGTTGTGGTACATTACAAACATTATACTCTCATGGTACTTTATAGAGCTCAATCCTGGGATCCTGGCATGATGGGTAAATGGCACCTCCCTGACCTTCTCACAAAACCCCCCATTATCACCTCATTCCTAGCAATCCTGTGGAAGAAAATCTTTTGCCATAGATATGGTGATTACCTGTATTTCTCATAACGTACAGGGATTTAATTCACCAAATAAACGGAGCAAGGCTTTTATACAATATAAACGCCTTGGTGTCAAAATAATTCTTACAAGAGAGACATTTTTCACAATCCAACCACCCCACTCATTTCCATAGGGCCTATAATCACTCTTATTTTACTCTTGCTCCGGGTAAGGTCAGAGGGGTTGCCATCTTTCTACAGCACTTGATCGCTTTTCAGGTACACCATGATTATAAGGATAGTGACAGCAGATTCATAATATTAAAGAGTAGTCTGGCTGGCCGTGAACTAACCATAACTAATGTGTATGCCCCCAAAGGGAGACAATCCCCCTTTTTTGGGGAATTTTTTGAAAAATGTAAAAATCTCCAATCTACACATATGATCCTGGAGGATGACTTCAACTTAGTCGCCCACCCACTATTAGACAGGAGTAGACTATCCCCAAGCTCAGGCTCATTTTCTAAATCAATCAATAAACAACTTACCTCACTACAACTGATAGGCTCTAGTAGGGCATTGAATGTGGGGGCTAGAAACTATACTCATTTCTCCCACCCCCCAAGACTCATACGCCAGGCTAGACTACCTCTTTTGCACTCCTGTTATCTTAGCAAATTCATGTGACACATCTATTCATATTAGTCCCTGGTCAGACCATCATATAGCATCATTCACAACTACCATGATAGGACTACCCAACAGCCTCTACTCATGGAGAATCAATGAATGCCTCATCACAGACCAGTTTTCATACAGGTTTCATTGCCCTTCCCCAGAACACGTTTGAGTGCCACAACTTGAGCAACCACCAACATGGAAGCAGTGGACGTCCTGCTGCAGTCAGGAGTAAACAAGGGGTTTGTCATTGGTCCTTTTGCTGTACCACCTTTTGATAACTGGAGAGTCAGTCCCATCCGTGTTCAATAAACTCAGGTTAATTTATGATTTGTCTGTGCCTCATTCCTCCAAGGTGCCCAGCATCAATTCATTAATTCTATCCAAGGAATTTTCACTCAAGTATGCGTTGGTGGATCAGGCCATCCAATGCATTATTAGGTGGGGGGGGGGGTGATTGGCTTTCCAAAGCCAACATATCCGATGCTTTCAAATTGTTGCCTATCCAGCCCTCCCTATGGCAGTGGCATGGAATCAAGTGGCGGGGGTTGTACTACTTTGCAACTAAGCTCAAGTTTAGTTCCAAAAGCAGCCCTTGGCTGTTCGGAACTTTTGCCCAGGCACTCAACTGGATCCTTGCGAACAAAAAGGGTTGCCAGGAGGTCATCCATTACTTGGATGATTTTCTGTTGATAGAAAGTACCAGGCAAACCCCCGTGGATTTGCAGAAGTTGATCTCGCTTTTCTTGACTCTCAATGTTCCTCTAGCTGAGAGGAAAGTTGAAGGGCCGACCAAGGAGTTTGTTTTCCTGGGTGTCAAGTTAGACCCCCAGCTAATTCAGGCCAGCTTACCTTTAGACAAATTGGAGAGGATTAGGGAATGGATTCATTCGTTCATGGTCTCACAGTTGTGCTCCAGGTTAGATCTTCAGTCACTGCTGGGCATGCTAAACTTTGCAATGAGGATCATTCCTCAGGGCAGGTCATTCGTGTCCAGGCTGCTGGTGCTCCTACCCTTGACTGCGTATTCCCATGCTTGCGTCAAGCTGGATGTCGCTGCTCTGGCAGATCTTAGCATGTGGGATGATTTCCTGCAGCATTGGAATGGAGTGTCAATGTTCATTCAAGCAGCATCCGAGTCATCCCCCAGGGTGGTGTCTGATGCAGCAGCCACCAAGGGTTACACGGCCATCTTTGGCACACATTGGCTAGCAGGCCCGTGGCCTGAGGAGGTCAGGTCAATACCAGGTTTTGACAGATCATCCTCTCTATTTGATATCTACCTGATCGTCGATGCTGCTCAGGCATTGGGTCACCCGTGGCCTGGGAACACAGTGGTATTTTACTCAGACAATCAGGCAGCAGTTGAAATCAACAAAGGAAGGTCCAGCTCTCTGGCAGTAATGTCCTTTCTCCGTAGACTGATTTGGCTCTCTCTGCAATGGAAGTTTCATATCAACTGCATCTTCATACAGGGCATAGAGAATGTTGCGGCAGACGCTTTATCCCGATTTAATTATGCATTGTTTTTCCAGCAGGTTCCAGAGGCAGACGGTTGTGCCACCCCATGCCCAGCATACTCCCTGCTGGGTATGGATTAGCCACGTTACAGGCTAACGCTAGGAGGCTGATTGATGGTTCCCTTTCGGCCAACAATAGGAAGCTTACAACACAGCCTGGGAGGTTTTTCGGTCCTTTTTATCTCGGTATCCAAAGTCAGATTGGTACAACGTTCAGTACCTTCTGGCTTTAGTCACTTTTTTCCATTTACAGTTAAAACTGTCGCATGCTACCATCAAGACATATCTAGCTGGGGTTCAGCATTTCATGTCCTTACAAAATCCGGACAAGCCGTCTTTGTTCTCTGCGCATCCCATTAGGGCCATTTTAAAAGGGATTCGGAAGAGCAGTCCCCCAGTGCCTGCCAGCAGGCTTCCCATCACGGGACAATTGTTCCGGGGCAGGTCAGACCTGCTTGATAAGGCTCCATTTGGGTAGAAACCCAGCAGCCATTTATTTGGCATTCTACGGGTTCTTGAGGCTGAGCAAGTTTTCGTATTCAGGTGGTCAGTCCCGTTCTCTGACCATCAAACAGTAAGCGAAACACCAGGATCACTTTCAGCTGCATTTGGAAGTGTGTAAGATGCAGCAGGTAGGAGCTAGTACTCTGATCAGATACTTTAAGACAGGCACCTCCTGGTGTCAGGTCAAGGTTTTGGATGCCCTCATGGCTCAGCTAGATGGGGAACCCAGGGAGGGCCCCTTGTTACCCTTTCCCAGAATGTCTCTCATGATGGCTCAGTTTGTCACAAACGTCCGCCAGGTTAGGTGTGAATTTGAGACATTACAGGGGCCATTCCTTCAGGATTGGAGCAGCGTCAGCAGCATCCCGCCAGGGAGTGCCCCTACACATCATCAGGAAATTGGGCAGGTGGAAGTCCTCCTGTTATACAAAATTTATTCCTGAGCCGCATGTAGAAATGCCCAGAGCCTTCGCTTGGTTGGTGGATTGAATGTTGATTTTGTTACAATAAACTTCTTTTCTTGCATCCTAACAGTGTCTTTTTGCCCACTTTAGGCATAATGAGCTTGTGACCAGGGCACACCACAGGCCACTGTCCATACAGGTTCATCTTCATCATCAGCTTCACTTGACTCTGAGTACAAACTCTATAGAGTGCACCATCACTCTCCAGACCCCACTAGGTTAGATATCATTCACTCCAAAAGAGAAGATTTAGATTCCCCTTTCTCCTATAAAACAGAGAAAATGCTGAGGTGGTCCAAAGTAAAATTCTTACTCCGCAGTAATGCTTATACCTCCATGTTTGCGCATAAATTAAACAATTCCCTTAAACCAACACATGTACACAAACTTAGGACACAAATGGAACATGTTGCTACACATCCTGCAGAGATAGTTGACAGTTTATTAAAATGTTATAGCACCCTTCTGTCTCCACCCTCTTCTTCCATCCCATCAGATGCACTATCCTGGATGAATGATTTACCTATCCCTTCATTCACATATCCGGATGGATATTCAGCACTAAGATAAGCAATATTCTAATCTTTTCTCTCCTAAATTAACCTGATTATTTAACCACTTCCACACCGCCTACCGTCTATTTACGGCGGCAGTGTGGACGCTGGGCGCGAATCGCAGTAAAAAAGCGTTGATCTGCGAGTGGCCACTAGGGGGCGCATGCTCGCCGTGCTCCTGAGGAGTGTGCCCTCGGCTCGGGCGGACCTGATGTCCGCCGGCGAGCCGCGATGTGCGGCCACAGGCAAAGAACGGGGAACTGCCGATGTAAACACGGCGGTTCCCCGCTCTGTTAGTGGGGGCATGGGAGATCTACTGATCCCTGTCACTGTAATCAGTTAGATCTCTCATGCCCATGGTAGTCCAGCCCCCCCCACAGTTAGAACACACCCAGGGAACATAGTTAGCCCCTTCACTGCCCCCTTGGTGTTAATTCCTTCACTGCCAATGGCATTTATACAGTAATCAGTGGACATTTAAATTTCTGATCGCTGTATAAATGTCATTGGTCCCAAAAAAAATGTGTCAAAAATGTCCGACATGTCCGCTGCAATATCGCAGTACCTCTAAAAATTGCAGATCGCCACCATTACTAGTAAAAAAATAAATAAATAAATAAAAACCCCAGAAATGAATTCTCATCACCTGTAAACGCGGCCACTTTTGCGCAAACCAATCAATAAACGCTGATTGAGATTTTTTTTTACCAAAAATATGAGAAAGAATATAAATCGGCCAAAACCGATGAAAAAAAATGTTTTTTTATATCTTTTTTTTATTTGAATTTTAGCAAAAAGTAAGAAATTTGGTTTTTTTTTGCAAAATTGTCGCTCTTCTTTTGTTTATAGCGGTGATCAGAAATGACGTAGAGGTGATCAAATACCACTAAAAGAAAGCTCTATTTGTGGGAAAAAAAGGACGCAAATTTTGTTTGTGTACAACGTCGCACGACCGTGCAATTGTCAGTTAAAACGACGCAGTGCTGAATCACAAAAAGTGCTCTGGTCAGGAAGGGGGCAAATCCTTCCGGGTCTGAAGTGGTTAATTCAGTATTAGAGAGTGGAAGGTTCCCTAATAAAATGCTACTGGCTAAAATGTTCCTGATCCCCAAACCTGGCAAAGATCATTGAACGCAGCTAATTTTGTCCTATTTCTATCATGAATAATGACTTAAAAATGTTCAGCAAAATTCTGGCGAACCAGTTGACGTCGACGATCCCTAGACTGATATCCTCATTACAGTCCATATTTATTCCGGACAGACAGATTACGGACAATATCAGGCTAGCTGCCAACATTATACAAGATACTAATAGCATTTCATCCCCTCTTCTTATGTTGAGCCTGGACATACACAAGGTATTTGACAGCGTAACATGACAGTATCTAGCAAATGTTTACATTAACCTTGTTGTCTGACTATAGATTTATGTTTATCCCAAGCATGTTTGAAGCCATTTACTGTTGACTGTCTCACAACCTCTGTTGGTAGTTTATTCCAATCATCAACCACCCTTTCATTAAAATAATACTTTCTTCCCTCCAGTTAGTTTGAGGTCATGTCCCTGTGTTCTTGATTTTGGTTTCATATTGAAAAGACTGCCCTCCTGAACCTTATTCACCCCCTTGATGTATTTAAAGGTTTCAATCATGTCTCCCCTCTCCCTTCTTTCCTCCAGACTGTACATATTAAGTTCCTGAAGTCAAGTAGTAGTTCAAACTTCTTTAACGTGTGCAGAGGTACTAGACAGTGGTGCTCTCTCTCCCCACTATTATTTGCGTTGGTTATGGAACCCTTAGCAATTTCCATATTACAGCACCCTGACATCTCAGGGTATGTAAAGGGTAGAGCGCAGTACAAAATCAATATGTACACAGATGATATGTTATTTTTAATCACTAACCCTACTATTTCTCTTCCCAACCTTCTCCAAACATTACATAGATTCTCAAAGTTGTCTGGTCTCGCCATCAACCTTTCAAAATCAACTGGCATGCCAATCAACATTCCAGACAATATGTTCCAAACACTAAAGGATTTTTTTAACCTCCACTGGTCCCCCACTCCCTGCCATACCTAGGAATACATCTTACTTTGGATATAAATGTCTTCTTTTCTAAAAATTATCCTCCTTTAATCTCTAAACTCAGACAGTTGTTAAAGCAATGGAGTACATTTGAAATCTAATTTCTGGGTAGAATCACTGCAGCAAAGATGATAATTCCCCCTAAGCTTCTCTATTTATTTAGAGCCATTCCTCTTAGGCTTACTAAATCTTTTGTGGTAACTTTCCAGAGAGACCTAAATAATTTTATTTGGGCCCACTCTCCCCCTAGATTCTCACGCACAGTGCTGTATGCTTCCTCTAATGAGAGTGTACTGGGTGTTCCTAACCTATGGAATTATTATTTGTCATCAAGGTTTACCCAGGTGGCGCAATGGCACATACATGACTCTAAGGTACCTTGGGTCCGATTTGAGGCTGTCTCAATCTCACTTTTTTTTTTACCTGGTCTCCTCTGGAACAGGGGTGTTTCAGTATCGGACCTATCTCACTTGAACACTATTGTGGTCCGGTGCCTTCATTTATGGAATAATTATAAAACTAAATTCTCTATAACCTCACAGACACCTCTACAGGCATCCTTCATAGGGGACCCAACATTTCCACCAGAAATATCTAATCGTTTGGACTTCTCACGGTGGATTGGCTCTGGAATCCTGTTTTTACACAAGCTAATTGAAAATGGTAAATTTATCTCCTTCCCGTCCCTCCAAGCTAAATGTCAGGCTCCAAACAAAGAAACCTGTCATTTTTTACAAATCAAGCATTTTTACACGTCACACTTCCAGATTACGGAAAGTGCAAACCACTCTCTTTATGAGCACATATGCTTCAACAACCCTAGAAGTAAAGCACTCACCTCAGATATATACGCATATATCAATACTCAATCAATACAAGGGGTGTTACCCTACAGAACTAAATGGGAGAAGGAAAGTGGGATTGAACAGGCATCCCTAAATTGGAACTCCTGTATTGAGAACCTAAATAAGAGCACCAGGGCTCTTAATATCAGGGAAACCACTTTAAAACTCCAAACTAGGTGGTACTACACACCAGTTAGGATACACAAAATCTTTCCCTCAGCCTCTCTAGTTTGCTTTTGGGGTTGTGACACTGCAGGATCCCTCCTACACCTCTTTTGGGAATGCCCACATGTTGCCCCTATCTGGAGGAAACTGGATTCGTTTGTTTTCTAGAATGTCGGGGTCTCTATTTAAACTTACCCATGTACAGGCCCTTCTGTTTGCCCCAATAGAAGGGATAACTAAAATGGAAATGAGATTGTGCCACAAGATTTGTGTTGCCATTCACTGGACGATACCGCTCCACTGGAAGTCCACGATTATCCATGTGACACAACTATCACTTAGAATTGACTCGATATGTAAGGTTGAAAAACATTTTCATACACTACACCATACCATCCCTTATTATGATAAGAAATGGTCCCCTTGGTTTTCTTATAAAGACATATTTGACTAACTGGCATCTCCATATTATGAGTTGATAAACACCTGTTATAAAGTTTTTCTTTTGTTGGTATATGTAATTGGCGTCACTATTAAATATTCAGATCTTGTCATGCATCTTTAGATCCTGAACAAAGGACAAGATATTGTTTGGGAGCTCTCTCTGTTATTGCATGCTGTGATGTATTTTGTACCACCTTTGGTATTATGTACCACCTTTTGTATTTTTCCAATAAAAACTTTTTGTAAAAAAAAAAAAAAGATGACTAAACCCAAGAACAAAAATGTACTATATTACAGCTTGTAGTGCTAGGATGTAGTGGCTACCTAACTTTTTTTTCCAAATTACAGAAAATACAGTATCTGTTGATCTTGCTAGAAATGCATTATCCTTGTTACTTCCTATGAGCTGCACAGTAGAATATATTCCTTACTATCTTCTATAATCTACCATTTACCCTGTCACCATGTAATGGAGAAGAAGAGATACAGACATGTTTGTAGTCCATATCAAGAGACCAGCCAAGGGTGACAACCATGGCTCCCTCCATATATACACAAAGAGTGATGTAGTCACCCAGGGACAGGAAGTATATAATTTGCTGGGTTACCAGATGAAAATAAAGCAAAATAAGCTTGAAAAAAGAAAACTATTCCAGCCACCATACCAAGGACTAGTAATCTGCAATACATTACATTTTTGGCTTTGAGCCACTTCAGCCCCGGAAGGATTTCACACTTTAGGACCAGAGCACTTTTTACGATTCGGCACTGCATTGCTTTAACTGACAGTTGCGCAGTCGTGCGACGTTGTACCCAAACGGAATTTGCGTCCTTTCTTTGCGAGCTTTCTTTTGGTGGTATTTGATCACCGCTGCGTCATTTCTGATCGCCGCTATAAAAAAAGAAGAGCGACAATTTTGCAAAAAAAAACCCAAATTTCTTACTTTTTGCTAAATTACACACAAAAAATATATAAAAAAAACGGTTTTGGCTGATTTATATTCTTCCTCATATTTGTGAAAAAAAAAAATCGCAATTGGCGTTTATTGATTGGTTTGCGCAAAAGTTGCCACGTTTACGGATGATGAGAATTCATTTCTGGGGTTTTTATTTTTTTTATTTTTTACTAGTAATGGCGGTGATCTGCGATTTTTAGCAGTACTGCGATATTGCGGCGGACATGTCGGACCATTTTGACACTTTTTTGGGACCATTGGCATTTATACAGCGATCAGTGCTATAAAATGCATTGATTACTGTGTAAATGTCATTGGCAGTGAAGGGGTTAACCTGGGGGGGCACTCTAAGGGTTAACTGTGTTCCCTGGGCATGTTCTAACTGTATTAGTGTTTGACTGGCAAGGGAAGGGGAGTGATCACGGCTTCCATATAGAGGAAGGCTATGATCACAGTCCTTCCCCCTCTCACAGAACGGAGATCCATGTTTACATGCATGGATCTCCGTTCTTTCACTGCGGTGAGGGCATCGCGGATAGCCGGCAGAGATCGGGTCCGCCCTTCCCGCTCCCTGGCCCCCCCGAGCGTGCCTCCGGCGACGCGCGCTCACAGTGCACGATCTCGCAGCCGCCGTCATATGATGGCGGTTTGCGATATCCAGCCACCTTGTCGCCGTCAACCTGCGGTTGGCGGTCGGCAATTGGTTAAATACGCTTTAAAAAGTATGTGTTGTGTGTATTTTATGTGCACAGGTTCCATTGCTCATGCTATTATATGTATATTTAAGCTATTAAATGGAACTTGTAACAGTTTGTTTGGTTTTCACAGGTCTGCCTAAGTAAAGAAGGAAAACCTCCTTTTACAGGTCTGCCGAAATAAAGAAGGAAAACCCCCTTCACAAGATCTGACGTATACCTTGTTATGTTATGGAAGAAGTAAACCAAACCACTGAATTGTTTAGTGATTTTTTCCTAATAGGCTTTTCCAACCTCGAGCAGTATCATTTGTATTTCTTTGTTTTCTTCCTCATTATCTACCTCTGGACACTGAGTGCAAACACAGTCATAATCTTGGTGGTTTGGTCTAACACAAGTCTTCATATTCCTATGTACTTTTTCATCACCAGTTTATCCTTCCTAGATTTGTGGTTTGTGTCCACCACTGTTCCCAAGCTCCTGTCCATACTGCTGACCAGCAACAAAAAGATCTCATTCCAAGCATGCTTTGCTCAGCTCTACATGTTCCACAGTCTAGGTATCAGTGAATGCAGTTTGTTGGCTATTATGGCCTTTGACCGTTGCATGGCCATATACACCCCTCTCAGATACCCCACTATCATAACTGGAAGAGTATGTAAGGTGATGATTTTCATATGTTTGTGTTATGGGTTCCTGATTGCAATAATGCCATTGACCCTTACTGTAAGACTTCCCTACTGTAAACCACATGACTTACAGCACTATTTCTGTGATTTAGCACCACTTATGAGTTTGGCATGTGCTGATATAGCCCCTATAAATACTGCCAATCAATCTGTCAGCACTATCGCTACCTTATTCATCCCTCTTTTCATTTTGCTCATGTATATAATTATAATATACTCCATAATGAAGATAAAGACAAAGCAAGGACGAACTAAGGCCTTCTCAACCTGCTCATCACACCTGGCTACAGTCATTCTATTTTTTAGTAGTGTTTTTGTTGTCTATGTTGTACCAAAAGAACTGCATACTGTGGAGACGGACAAAATTTATGCCCTAATTTACAACCTGTCCCCCCCTTTGTTTAATCCATTAATCTATAGCTTGAGGAACAAAGATGTTAAAGAGGCCCTAAAAAGAAGCATCCAAAAATTACAGGATTGTATGAAGTGAACACCCAATAGACTGATGTAATTAGATAGAATCCCTAGGGAAGAATTAAACTCAGAGACTCAAAAAGGTGTCGGTTCAGAAATTTATAGTCCCGATACAGTACTATGAAAGTGATTATAAACCTTATTTTTTTCAATAATAAACATGTCATACTTACCTGCCCTTTGCAATCAGTTTGCTCTGAATGGGCAGATTTAGTTTCCTATTTTAGAGAAGAGCTGATGGGCATTAAAAAATGTCCCAAACTTGTGTTCAAAGAGCCTACTAGCGTAATTTATGCATATACGCACATGAACATGTGTTATAAAATAATTCAGTGGCCAGAATACATTATTATTCTAGCCAACAGGATGAGTTTACGCTCATACAGTTTTAAATGTCTGAAAATGCACGTACTTACCTGCCAAAACGACCATTTTTTTACACTGGATTTTTCTGACAGCTCCTGACAAAAAGATCCAGCATTGCTAGGATTATTGTAATAGGTCCGTGTGTACAGTTTTCATAGCATTTCAATATTTTCCATTTTCAGTGTGCCCTCTTATAGCAGGTATTCCTGTAAGTGTGCTACGTTACACCTGGAGTCCCCATCAGAATGCTGCCTTATATCAGGTGTCCCCATCAGAGTGCTGCTGTACATCAGGTGTCCCCATCAGAGTACTCCCTTATATCAGGTGTCTCCATCAGTGTACCGTGACATCAGATCTCCCTCTCAGAGTGCTGGCTTACATCAAATTTCCCCATTAGTGCGCCCCCTTACATCAGGTGTCCCTATCAATACGTGCCCCTGAAGAAGAGTGAAACTCAAAATGAATTGGGCATTGTTTATATAATATGGATGATTGAATTATTTACATCTGTATGTCTGTGTTCAGGAGAGTATGAGCTATTGCGCTATGTGCATCCTATATTTGATTTTATTCATGTTTTTTTAATGTTGCCATAATAAAGATTTAAATAACTTTTATTTTCATGGTTGGTTGTGGAATTGGGTGCTCCTAAAGTTCCGCACTCCCACAAAACTTTGTTCTGTCCCCCCATGGTTTTGTACTCAGTTCAGATCTCCTCAGTGCGGTGCCCACCAGGAATGACGGCAGGTTCCCCTTCTTCCCACCTCGAGTCAGGTGATATGTAAATGGTCCTATTTGTCCTAAAATAAAAAATATGCAGCATACATGTGCAAAATGTGATCACAAATTAAATTATTTGTTCACCAATGCCAGGAGTCTGCTAAGCAAAATAGGTGAGTTGGAAGCTCTGGTGCACGAGGAGAACTATGATTTAATTGGTTTTGCTGAATCTTGGCTTCATTTTACACATGACTGGGCTATTGATATTCCTGGCTATGCTCTCTTTCAGAAAGGCAGGGTAAAACGGAGGCATGGAGGTGTCTGTCTCTATGTGAAAAGTGATCTCAAAGCAAGTGTGATGAGTCTGAAACACTGAAACATTATGGGTGGAACTATACATGGGTGTGCGTACTACAAAGGTTATCATTGGAATTTGTTATAGACCCTCCCAGTGTTAATGAGGAGGTGGAGACTGAGCTCCTTGCACAGATGGAAAAGGCTGCAAGAGCTCTGACAGTGATTATGGCACTCCTGGGACAGTTAAAGGGCAAACATTTATAAACATATTAAAAGACAATGTCATGGTCCAGCTTATTGAGGCCCCAACTAGGAATGATGCTCTGCTGGACCTGGCAATCTCAATCCATTCAGAGGTTATTACGAATATTCATATAAAAGAACATCTGAAAAAAAAAATAAAAGAACATCTGGGTAGCAGTGACCATAAAATGATTTCATTTAATGTTAGCTGTAAGCAACAAACACATATGGAAGGATAAAAACACTTTTCCATAGAATGAGGGCTAGTTTTTCCAAGACTTAGAACAGAAATGGGAATTCTTCAAAAAGACGTATGCAAAGTAACTGGAAAGTATATTCCTATGGGCAATACATTTAAAAGGCTAAAAATGAATGTATAAAATACTTTCCTCAGCTCTGTGTATACAAAGGAGCATGGGGAGCTCATGTCCATAATGGGGATAACATTGATACAGCCTCAAATGATCCACAATGGTTCAAAAGTGATATGGTCCAGAAATATTTACAGAATAAAGGTGGATAAAGCACCTAGACCAGATGGTATCCACCCACGGATGCTAAAAGAATTGAGCTCTGTCATTTCAAAGCCATTGTTTCTAATTTTTAGGGACTTGCTAATGACGGGAATGGTACCACTGGATTGGAGTAGGGCCAATGTGGTGCCCATATTTATGTAGCACCCTCCTAGGTAGGTGCTAGAGTGAGTGTATATAGTTGTTAGTTTTTCTGCTAGACAGCTAGGCAAATTTATATGCTGTCTGCTTAACAGAGAGTGGTGCACACATGATACTTACTCCTGACAGGCTGTTTAAAAGCATCTAAACGTATATAGCAAAAAATTCAAAAATACGGGGGTTTGGTCACACTGAATGTCCATGAATTGCTTAAGTCCACTGACTGATGCAAAGTACCCATTTTCACAGTGGGTCCCTACACTAACCTTAGAGTGCAGTTGTCAGGAAGCAACCGTTGCCCCTGGAACTAGAGTCCGGAAGCCTGAGTGCACGCGCCTGTGCACGTTTGCGCACACCTGTGTGCACGCGTATGCGCCGGCATTGGCGCCAAGTGGCCTATTTAAGCAGGCAGCATCCTGCAACCAGTGCTATTCGTTCTACAGTGTTCCAGTGTTCCGCAGTGATCTGTTCTGAGACTTCCTGTTTCCCTATGACCCGGCTTGACTGCGTATCTGCTTGAACTCTTCCTGCACCGACCTCCGGCTTGCTTACGACCATCCTTCTGTCTGAACCCCCTTGTACTTCAACTGCCCGCCTGTTGCCTGTTGTACCAGCCTACACCCGACCATCCGACTGCCTGCTCCCTCTGTACTACTCTGCCCTCATGTTATTGACCCAGCCTGTATCACTACTCTTCAGTCTTGCACGGACCTCTGGACAACACCTCACCATCATCTGTGTCCGATCCAGCCATCATGCCCCCCTGCGCTCTAGAACTCCCTGTATGCTCTACCAGGGGTTCTGGAACCAGAGCCATAAGAGAGGTTGCTAACTGCATAAGTCTACCATCAGGTACGTGACAGCAATGGACAGTCAGTCCGAGTCTGAGCAGGAGCCCTCTCCAATGGATGATCTATGTGTGCACCTAACTGGGCTCACCCAAGCGGTAAAGCACTTACAAGTGGAGTACACCTGGTTAGAAAACAGAGTCCTGAAACTCTCCTTGCCAGCTCCACCAAGCTCCAGCCAACCAGCTGCTCGCACCATTGTAACCTTGCTTATGGGGCCAGAGGTACCCCTGCCCAAACGGTTCACAGGGGACCATAAGAAGTTTTGGGCTTTTCGCAATGCTTGCGAGTTATATTGTGCCCTGCAACCCTGCACCTTTTCCCTGCGAGCCACCAAGTTGGGACTGGCAATCTCCCTTTTATCAGATGAACCCCAAGCCTGGGCTCACCGGCTACTGGAACAAAAGGCTCCTGAAACCACTGACCTCTTCCTCTTCTTTCAGTCCATGGCCCTGCTCTATGAGGACCCCCACCAGGCTCCAGCAAGGCCGCCGTACGGCGGAAGGCTATATCTCAGAGCTCCGGCACTGGAGGGAAGACATAGCCTGGAATGATGTGGCGCTCTGTCATCAGTTCAGACTGGGCCTCTCAGCTGCTCGAAGATGAGCTGGCCCGTGTGGGTGTTCCCCGATCTGTGGATACCCTGATACACCTGGCCATCCAGGTTGACCACCGCCTGCGGGAATACAGAGCTGAGAGGTCCGCAGGATCTGCATGACCTGTCTGGATGTTTCCTGAAGTACACAGCTGCGCAGGACTAGCCCCACAAGACCTGCCAGAGCCCGGACACCTAAGTCCCTCACTCTCTCCAGAGGAGAGACACAGATGTCTGACCCTTAACCTCTGCCTCTACTGCGGAGGCCCCGGACATCTTGTCAGGACCTGTCCAGTCAAGTTTGGTAAGGGTCCCCACACTACCACAGGAGAAGTCTTATCCTTGCCAAGTTCTTCTACCCACCTTGTTCTTCTCCTGCTTCTACAGCTCCCCGGTGGGAGTATCCAGGTCCCAGCCATCCTGGAATCTGGGGCCTGCAGCTGCTTTGTAGATCTGGCCTTTGCGGCACAACATCAAATTCCCCTCAGACCTAAGGCCCATTGGATGATCATCTGCTTAGCTGATGGGTCCACCATTAAATCGGGAGCAGTCACACACAAAACTATCCCTCTTCTTGCCTGAACAATGAGCGGCCACTCAGAACACCTGCTGTTGGACACCATTGCGTCCCCTCTCTTCCCGGTCATTCTGGGTCTGCCATGGCTTCGGGCACACTGCCCCACCATTAACTGGTCCACTGGAGAGGTTCAGTTCTCTTCCTCTTATTGCCAGCACAACTGCCTACCACTGGCTCCAGAATCACCCCCATCTGTGCTCTGCCTGAACTCTGACTCCAATCCAGAGCCCCGCATCACTGTTCCCTCCATCTACCATGACTTCATGGATGTGTTCAGCAAGAAGGGGGCAGATGAACTCCCATCTCACAGGTAGGGATGGTGTTCGTGTTCGGATCGAACGCAAGTTCGAGCTGAACATCGCCCGTTCACTGGTTCGAGTTTTCCCAAACATTATGGGGCGTTTGCGGCAACCTTGCGAGCCCCATAATGTTTTAAAATGTCAGCAGAATGCCGTCCGCTGATTGACCAAAGCATGCACATGACCTGCATGCTTTGGCCAATCAGCGGGTGGCCTGCTGTGAGAGCTTTGATTGGCTAAAGGCAGGATGCCTTTAGCCAATCACTGCACAGCAGTCTCAATCCATGCCCCACACTATATAAAGCTGCTCGTACAGCGGCTCTATGATAGTGTGTGACGGCGCTACTTGTAGAGAGATAGCGTAGGTTCCTGTATCAGACAGTTTAGATAGCTAGCTTAAAAAAAAAACTGTAAAAAACAGACAAACATCACAGAAAATAGATAGATAACTAGATAGATAGTTAGATATCTAAATATATATCTGTCAGTTAGTGCAGACAGGTTAGTGTAGGGAGGGGAAAAAAAAAATATATATATATATATATATACAGTCTAGCATATATATATATATAATATATATTTATATATATATATATATACGCACAGGTGTGCTATATATCAGTGTACACTGTACATACGGTATATAATCCACTTCACGTGGTGCATAAAAATATATACAGCCTGGTATATATATATACACACTGGCCCTGATTTACTATACCTCCCAAATCTACTCCAACAGTGCCTTAAAATAACTCAAAATTAAAGGCAATTACAACTTCAGCTCTCACGGACTCGAGTAAAAGAGCACACATGCGAGCTCTATTTGCCTGTGAAGATGCCTCTCAGGTTACGTGTTCATGTTGGCTGGGGTTGAACTTGCGGTGTTATGCAAGTTCATTGCCCTAAAAAAAAAAAAAAAACATTTCCACCCCTCTCTTTAATTGTAACAGCCTTAGCCCCAGGGGACATGAATAGGGGTCTGAATAGAAAAAAAAAGTTTCTAATTATTTTTTTTTCAGGAGCAGTGGTTTTAATAATGGTTAAAGTGAAAAAAAAATATTCCTTTAACCACTTCAGCCCCGGAAGGAATTCACGCTTTAGGACCTGAGCACTTTTGCGATTTGGCACTGCGCTGCTTTAACTGACAATTGCGTGGTCGTGCGACGTTGTACCCAAACAAAATGTGCGTCCTTTCTTACCCACAAATAGAGCTTTCTTTTGGTGATATTTGAGCGACAATTTTTCAAAATAACCAGTTTTTCTTAGTTTTTGCTAAAATACAAATCCAATTGTAAAAAAATAAAAATCTGTTTATTTACTTGTTTTTGGCCAATTTATATTCTTCCTCCTATCTTTGTTAAATAAAAAATTGCAATCAGCATTTATTGTTTTGTTTGCACAAAAGTTGCTGTGTTTAGGGATGATGCAAATTAATTTCTGGAGTTGTATTTTTTACATTTTTTACTAGTAATGGCAGCGATCTGCGATTTTTAGCGGCACTGCAATATTGCGGCAGACATGTCGGATCATTTAGACATTTTTTTTGGACCATTGGCATTTATACAGCGATCAGTGGTCTAAAAATGCACTGCTTACTGTAGAAATGCCATTGCCAGTGAAGGGGTTAACCTGGGCAGCGTTAACTGTGTTCCCTATGGGGAGTTCTAACTGTATGGGGGCTGGGCTGCCAGGGGGAGGGAAGTGATCACGGCTTCCATATACTGGAAGCCTGTGATCACCGCCCTTTCCCCTCTGTCCGAACGGAGATCCATGTTTACATACACGGACCTCCATTCTTTCACTGCAGAGGGGCCATCGCGGGTAGCCAGTGGCGATCGAGT
>BLSH010194598.1:536786-552868 GCA_018402905.1 Glandirana rugosa
TTTAACCGGTTTTTGTTCATTTATTTGTCTAAAAATAAAAAAATGTTAACCTAAACATAAAATCGTTTTTGATTCTTTTTGACCAATAAAACTTTTTAACAGCGAGTTTATAGTGGTTTTCTTTCGAGATAAACACCCATTCTTTCCTGCGTGTAAAACAAACCCATGTTGCAGCGTGCTGGTGCGTTAACAGTCAATTTCGAATTGTAAAAAAATAAAAATCTGTTTATTTACTTGTTTTTGGCCAATTTATATTCTTCCTCCTATCTTTGTTAAATAAAAAATTGCAATCGGCATTTATTGTTTTGTTTGCACAAATGTTGCTGTATTTAGGGATGATGCAAATTAATTTCTGGAGTTGTATTTTTTACATTTTTTACTAGTAATGGCAGCGATCTGCGATTTTTAGCGGCACTGCAATATTGCGGCAGACATGTCGGATCATTTAGACATTTTTTTTGGACCATTGGCATTTATACAGCGATCAGTGGTCTAAAAATGCACTGCTTACTGTAGAAATGCCATTGCCAGTGAAGGGGTTAACCTGGGGAGCGTTAACTGTGTTCCCTATGGGGAGTTCTAACTGTATGGGGGCTGGGCTGCCAGGGGGAGGGAAGTGATCACGGCTTCCATATACAGGAAGCCTGTGATCACCGCCCTTCCCCCTCTGTCCGAATGGAGATCCATGTTTACATACACGGACCTCCATTCTTTCACTGCAGAGGGGCCATCGCGGGTAGCCAGTGGCGATCGAGTCTGCCCTGCCCGCTCCCTGACCCCCCCAGAACACAGTGAGTGTGCAAGAGTGCCTCCGGCAGCACGCATGCGGTCACAATGGTAGTCATCGCAGCTGCTGGAATATATTGCTGGTTCCCTGCAATATAGATAAAGATCACTGAAAAAGCATTGCGTTGGAGGTCTCCCAAATCCATACCAGGCCCTTCGGGTGTGGTATGGATTTTAGTGGGAACCCCGCGACAAATTGTTAAAAAATGGTGTTGGTGTCCCCCCAAAATCCAAACCAAACCCTTATGCGAGCATGCAGCCCTGGCATGGCGGGGGGGGGGGGGGGGGGATGGGTGAGTGCGCTCCTCTGAATCTTACCAGGTCACATGTCCTCAACATGGGGAGGGTGCTTTGGGGTCTGGTTTTGTTTTTGGGAGGACCCCTGTGCCTGCTTTTTGTTGACTTTGCTGTGGGGTTGCCGTTTAAATCCATACTATACCTGAGGGGCCTGATTTGGATTTTGGGGTGCCCTTATGCATTTTGTCAAATTAAATTAAGCGTGGGGTTCTCCTTTAAATACTTACCAGACCCAAAGGGCCTATTATGCGCCTGGGGGTGTGACCCTACTCTGTTTTGGGGGTTTGACTTAGGCATGGCGTTCCTCTTAAAATCAAGGACACACCTGCAGCAACCCATAATATTGAATATGTATGTACCATTGCATACATTTACAAACTTCATAGTATGGAAGCCCCAAAAAGGTTGGTAATCAGCGTCTGCATGATTTTCAACATCCAATGCAAATTTGAAGCAGGTGACACCTGGGAATCAAACCCATGGAACCAACTGTGAAAGGTAGATGTGCTAACCACTACTCTACCCAGCTGAGTGGAATTAAACATACAAAATCCAAGTAATAATGTTTGCCTGATTTAAATTGGAGCTAATAAAGGTTTGACATTTCAATTCTAATAACAACCATACTCATACTGATGTGGCATTACCTATTAGCGGTTTGTCTATTTTCTGCATATGCTGCTGAGTAGAATGCAAGATTTCAGTAGGTGATACCATCTGGGCCATTTTAAGTCATTTGAACACAATTATATTGAGAAAATACCTTTACTACTGTTTGTTGGTGTCACTATTTGATCTTATAGGCATGGTGTTCCCTTTAAAATCAAGGACACACCTGCAGCACCCCATAATATTGAATATGTATGTACCATTGCATACATTTACAAACTTCATAGTATGGAAGCCCCAAAAAGCTTGATAATTATCATCATTTTCAACATACAGGCCTCATACACACGGGCGTATCTTTAAGGCCTCATACACACAGGCGTTTGCAAAAAAAATAAGCAAAACGCCGGGCCTTACGTCAGGGAAAAAATGGCCGCTTTTCTCAGCGTGATGTCAATGCACGTTTTTTCACGCTAGCTTTCAGCTGCATTTTCTGCCTCTATTCAAAACTATTCCGACTTGCGGCGCGACTTGTGTGCTAGGTGTCTTAAAGGGGAACCCCTGCAAAAAATTTGCATGGGGTCCCCCCCCAGAGCATACCAGGCTCTTCGATCTGGCATGGATTTTAAGAGGAGCCCCCATGCCGAAAAAACGGCGTAGGGTTCCCCCCAAGATCCATACCAGACCCTTATCCGAGCACGCAGCCTGGCAGGCCAGGAAAGGGGGTGGGGACGAGCGAGCGCCCCCCCTCCTGGACCGTACCAGGCCCCATGCCCTCAACGTGGGGAGTATGGGTGCTTTGGGGAAGGGGGGCTCTGCACCCCCCACCCCAAAGCACTTTGTCCCCATGTTGATGGGGACAAGAGCCTCTTCCCGACAACCCTGGCCGTTGGTTGTCGGGGTCTGCGGGCGGGGGCTTATCGGAATCTGGAAGCCCCTTTAACAAGGGGGCCCCCAGATGCTGGGCCCCCCAACCTATGTAAATGAGTATGGGGTACATCGTACCCCTCAGAAGACAGGAGACCCCGCATAGAGCCGAAGAAAGAAGAGAGGGGAGAAGATGCCGGCGCGGATTTAATAAAATATTTTAAAAAGCTGTTAATTTTTTTTTGTAAGCTTTTTTCCCCCAGGTAAATGGGTAGGGGTAGGATGTACCCCATACTCATTTATATAGGCTGGGGGGCCCGGCATCTGGGGGCCCCCTTGTTAAAGGGGGCTTCCAGATTCTGATAAGCCCCCGCCCGCAGACCCCAACAACCAACGGCCAGGGTTGTCGAGAATAGGCTCTTGTCCCCATCAACATGGGGACAAGGTGCTTTGGGTTGGGGGGCGCAGAGCCCCCCCTGCCCCAAAGCACCCATACTCCCCATGTTGAGGGCATGCGGCCTGGTAGGGGTCCAGGAGGGGGGGCGCTTGCTCATCCCCACCCCCTTTCCTGGCCTGCCAGGCTGCGCGCTCGGATAAGGGTCTGGTATGGATTTTGGGGGGATGCTCCTCTTAAAATTCATGCCAGATCGAAGAGCCTGGTATGCTCTTGGGGGAGGGGAACCCCACGCTAATTTTTTGCAGAGGTTCCCCTTTAAGACACCTAGCACACAAGTAGCGCCGCAAGTCGGATCACTGTGATCCAACTTCTGGTGCGGCTTCTATTCAAATCAATGGGCTCCCATAGGGAACCATTGATTATGAATATAATGCCTGACGAGGCTTAAAGCTGTGTATAAAACGTTAAGCAACGTTATTGAGCGTTTTGCCGGCTCGGTGTCAAAAACGCCATAACGCTGCAGCTTCAGAACACCCTGGTCCCGCGTTCTAGCTACAGCTCACTAACCCTGATGCCCCCTACTGCTCAAAAACGTCAACGTTTTAGAGGGCCATTGAATAACATGGAGAGCAGCAAAAAACGCCCAAAAACGTGGCATTACAAAACGCCCGTGTGTACGTTGGGCCTGACGTCAAGGAAAAAAATCTGCGTTTTTCGGCGTTATGCATCGGCGTTAGTGAGCGTCTGCGTCAATAGGCGGTTTTAAAAAAAAAATCATCCCTCTGCTATTTTTCAACCTAAAAACGTTGGCGTCAAAAAACGCCGGAAAACGCCGGTACAATATTAGTTGGTGTTTGTTGGCGTTTTGCGGCGTCTGTGTCAAAAAATGCCAAAATGTTACAGCCTCAGAACGAGATGCACGTGGGTCCTACTTTCAGCTCACTAACGCCGGCGCCATCTACAGCTCAAAAACGCAGATGTTTTTATGGGGCCATTGACTAACATGGAGAGATGCAGAAAACGCCGGCATCAAAAAACGTCTGTGTATGAGGCCACAATGTAAAATTGAAGCAGGTGGGAATCAAACCCATGGAACCAACTGTGGAAGGTTGATGAGCTAACCACTACACTACCCAGCTGAGCAGAATTAAACATACAAAATCCAAGTAATAATATTTGCCTGGTCTTCATGTTACAGTGTTTGCTAAATGTACATCTAAAAACAAAGACATTCAGCAATCGGATTGCATGATGCATTCGCAGCTTACGTCTAGGAATTTGAACAAATAGGTCACATACATGGTCACATACATGGTTATTTGAAAACATTTTTATTTATTCAAGCCACTCATAGAGCAATGTAGCCAGCCACGGCTTTTTGCAAAATGTACAGATTTGGGAAACATGCAGGACTCTGATATCTGGTACAGGTTCTTGCCCAAACTAGAAGCAATTATGCACCCCCACCAGCTGCATACAGGAAAGGCATGGCCAGGTTGCTGGGCAGCTTCCAAGCCACATCTGATGTGCCAGGCTATTTATGCAGGTCATAGATGCCAGTTCTTGCCTTGTATCACAAATGATCCACTTTCCACAAATGAAGATGAGTGCAGGATATAAAGGTGCCTTTCTACCACCTTGAACCGAAAGCAGTACCTCTCCTGTAAAATGAGAACAATGGATAATTGACATTTCATCATGACAATCAATTCTCAGTGCAGCCTAGCTTAAGTTTATGTTAGTTTTTTCCAGATCAGGACTGATGTTAGCAATGATTGCCCTAGAACATTCTTTACAAAGGCAAAAGGGCTTGTACCTTCATGGCTTCTATGTATGAATGTAAAAAATATTCTCTAGCCAGCAGCCCCCACAGCCACTCAAATACTTACCTGAGCTCCATCACTATGCACTAATGGTCACAAGAGCCTTGGCTGTATGTGTACTCATTCTTCAGATTAGCAGAGGCAGCAGTAACTGCTATTGGCTAACAATGTATGGGGTGGAGGGCAGAGCTAGGAGTGTCTATGTTGCCAGCCATGCACAGAGGTGGCTCATCTGCAAGGCTTGGGTGCCCTCCAAAACAAGCTGTGTGCTCTGTGTGCACTTGACTGGGGTAGGGCCCAGGAACTCCAGCAGCATCACCTATGAAAAGAAAGATCATGCCTGCTCTGTTGCTAACCACTGCAGTGAGCTGGTAAGTTCAAGATCTGACCTTTTTTAGCCAATACAAAAACGTAAGATAAGATTTCAAAACACACCTGTGACGCCAGACAGTCATCCCAAAAAGATTCCCAGGGTACATGCCATGGCTGCCTAAACAGACGGATCCCCTGAAAATACAAAACACATTTAGATACTTAGCTGAGGTTCTTGTTCCTTTAACATATATACAGGTGGCACAGACAAAAGCAAACACCTGC
Organism: Glandirana rugosa; assembly: GCA_018402905.1. Taxonomy (NCBI): domain Eukaryota; kingdom Metazoa; phylum Chordata; class Amphibia; order Anura; family Ranidae; genus Glandirana; species Glandirana rugosa. The sequence continues at coordinate 542,163 of BLSH010194598.1, forward strand.
CAGGTGTTCCACTCCCTCTCCACTCTCTTCAAAATTGGCACACATTTGAGAAAAGAGGTTAGTGTTAGTGGGCAAGCAAACAGTGTTTGTCATGTTGACTACACACTAGATAAAGGGTCAACCCCAACTGGCATATGTTTGTTAGCATCTGGGTTTCTGTGAGAACTAGCCTGCAAAGTTGTTATTTTTACACATTCTCAATCTCTAGCTATGTTCTAAAATGTACCTGTAAAGTAGCCAGCAATCAATCGATTCCGGGTGCCAATCCCACCAGTGGTGTTTTGGTCCCTAGGGACTGTCAGCTGACGGACCTCTGGCTCCCTCTCCTCATCCAGCTCCCATGAATCACCCCTTGCAAGGCCCATGTTGTGTAAAATGCAACAGGCAAGGATGATCCTGGAAGCCTTTAGAGGAGAGTACAATAGCTCCCCCCCCCAGGCCTGGCCAAGCAGAGAAACTGGGACTTCAGTAAGCCAATGGTAAGCTCAACAATGGCCCGGCTTCTCCACAAGGCACTATTGTAGCGATGTTGTGGCTGGCCCTGGGGGTACCTGATTGGAGCCATTAGCCACGTCAGCTGCGGATAGCCAGCACCCCCTGGAAAATAAACAAAAAAGCAAACATTAGTCCTTCCCATCCCTTTTTGTGGCCATAGATGCCTGTCTACAAAATGGGAGACAAGGAAGAATGTATTAGGCTAACCTGGTTTTTCAGCTGTAAAAATGTTCAAACAATCAAAAACAGCCAAAAACAACCAAAAATGCTATAGAACGCAGATCCCCAACGTTTTTGGATGTTTTAGACCAATTGAGTAAAAGAAAAAAAAAATGCTGGCCCTTTAAAAACGCACAAAAAAACACAAAAAAAGGCGGTAATATAACACCGGTAAAAGGTGCAAAAATTACAGATAGACCTCTTTAACACAAGGCACTTTACAGGTGCTATTTAGTCAAAAAATAAAAAAGCACATGTAAAGAGCCTCAAAAGTCACTCCCCATCCACCCCAAGCCTGAGTGTTTTCACACTGTTGCGGTTCACTTGCAGGACGTTACAAAAAGTCCTGCAAGCAGCATCTTTGGAGCGGTGCGGTGAGCGGTAATATACCGCTCCTCCACCGCCCCTGCCCATTGAAAACCATGGGCAGCGCTTCCAAAGCGGCTGCACACCACCTCAGAAGCACAGAGAGCGGGCACTTTTAACCCCGTTTTAACCCCTTGAGGGGGATTCAAAGTGCCCCACTCCCGCAGCCTTAGCGCCACTCTAACACCAGTAAATCCCCGCTATGACTAGCGGGGATTTACAGCTAATGCCCCACTGCCCCCAGTGTGAAAGTGCCCATAAGCTACAGACATTTTTTGGATGTTTTTTTAAAGTCCGATGTGCATGAAGCAGCACAGACATTTATTTTGTACCATATCTTGCACCATGTTTAGCCTAAACCTACATTGACTCATTCCTACATCAAATGACTCCTTGTTCATGTGGGAATACCATTGTAATGACTAGTGTGTTCAGCTTCTGTGGAGGGGGCAAACCTTTCCAGCTTGCTGCACATTAATGTTATTAGCTAGAGACAACCTCTCTAATGTTCCTGGGATGAGCTCCCAGGCTGGGTGCACACAAGTGGATCAAAATGTCAGCTTGTATCCAACCAAGGTGCATATACATTGCATACAAATCTGTTTCTCTGTGTTGAGCCTCTAATTTTGCCAAACATGTATGTCTGTATGTAACTTTACATTAGAGTTTTAGATAAAAAAAATATATTGTACCAATAAGCCACCCGGGTGGCATTTGGCCACCTTCAAATTTCCTGAGTCCAGACTGCTTCAAGATGTAGGCATCATGGCAGGACCCAGGGAAAGCTGCTTGGACACTCATAATCCGCTGCCTGGCGTCACAGACAACTTGGACATTGAGGGTGTGGTACTGTTTTCAGTTCCGATAACCAACTTCACTGATCCTGGTGGCCCTGATTGCCACATGTGTACAATCAATTACCCCCAGGATTTGTGGCATTTGAGCACGGTGGTAGAAAGCCACCTTCACATCATTCCACTCATCTTCATTTTGTGGCCAGTGTATAAATTGTGGTACAAGGCTAAGAATGCCATTTATGACCTGCATAAACATTATGGACACTGTGGGTTGGCTTATGCCCATAATACTTGCAGAAGTGGCTTGGAAGCTGCCTCGTCCCAAGATATACAAGGTCACCAATAGCCTGACCATGCCTGGCACAGCATGACTGCGTTCTGTCATTGGTGCGATTTTCTCCTGTATGAAGTGGTAGAGGTGCATAATTGCTGGTCTCCTTAAGCAAAACCTGCTCCAGATATCAGAGTCCCACGTGTTTTCCAAAAATGCCCGTGGGGCGAAAAGCCATGGCTGGCATAGATGAAACAGAGGTGCTGCAATATCCTGGCCTTCTTCTTGATGGGCTGCCTCACAAAAGGCACCCACTGCCAGCATAACATGTTCTTCTCTCTGTTTTTCAAAAAAAAAATAAAAAAATAAAAAATTAAAATTTCCATAAGCAATGGTATTGTTTGTGGTTTGTAAAGACATCTGTGTGAGTTTAGGGAAATATTTTTGTGACATGGACAGCAGCAAAGTGAAATTGACCAAGAAAAAAAAATATTTACAGAACATGAAGATATTTTACATTGTAGCATTCGTAAGAACAAAATAGATTCTCAAATGTGCAACATTGTTGCCAGGAGAATTTCTTTGAGCGAAAGATACATTTCATCTCAACATGAAATAGATTTATTTGATAAAGTAAAAATTGTACCATTAGAATGAATGGCAGAAACTTGCACTTGGCAAAATAACTCTCCTCTTCACTCCCAAAAAATGTGTGTAAAATAACACTGATTTTGGTATTTACTAACTGCTCAAGGAATTACTCCATGAGAGTTATTTTGAGAGTTGTTTTGTGTCTGAGCATGCTCAGTTGTGCTCAGCTGTGGTCTGTGCCTAGGAGTAAGGAGACGGGTTATTTATCTCTTCTCAGACTTTTTAAGATATTTCAGTGTATAAATCACTTTTTCACACAGTTTAAAAGCAGATTACCTTTAAACAATATACCGCATATTTTAGCACAATTTAGGGGATCAGATTATGCTCCAAACATTATTTCTATTTGCACAACTCCAGGTCTAGGCTGGAGTAAGGAGTTGGCCGTTATCTGTGACTTGGCCACTATAATAAATTCAACTTTGGCCGTTATTTAACGCCAGCCGTTATAGTGAATTCCATATGTGCGCTATTTACCGCTACTTGCGCATATCTGCCGTTAAATAGTGCGCATTTGCGCAAATGTACACACATTTGCGCAAATGTGCGCCTGAGCGGTATAGTAAATAACAAAGAGGGTGTATGTTCCGCGCAACCGGATTTAATATGCTCTAAGAGCTGCAGCCACCACCGAACTGCCCACACGTGGGTAGTGGATAAATACAAGCGGAATTAAGATGGTATTGGCGCTGCTCTTTTCTGTAAAACTTGTGACAAATGTAAAAAATTTAAAAAATATTGAAAAAATAATAATTGTGGAAATTTTCCAGTTTGCTGGCAATTTGCAAATAATAAATTATAATAAATTATTAATAATGGATACTAATAGTTGATATATATGGCTGATATATATGGCAGAGTATATTGTAAAAAGATATAGCGAAGTATGTCATAAATAATTCTGGTGGAAAATTTCCAGTATGCTGGCAATTAATAAATAAACGAATAAACAAATGGTAGAGATATATATGTTGTTGGGGATGTGTACAGCAGGATAGGGTCTTCTAATTAGGGTTGATATATGTGAAGAAGTAAAGTTATCAAATTATGACATCAAATTCCCAGTGAAAATAAATAAAGTGGAATATCAGGTATGCGGCAAAGTATGAAAGATAAAAAGTGGCAATACACAAAGACAAAATATAAAATATATAAAAGGCACAATATATAGGAGGTATATAAAAAATCACAATGTTTAAGAGATATATAAAAGATATATAAAAGATACCAGAGGCAAAAAAATATAAAATGTAAAATATATATATAAACCGACTTAGATCAAGTGTCTGATATCTCATTCGGCCAGGTGCTGCGGTTATTGTCACTCCAATATATGTGGAGCTGAGTATGTTGTTTTAAAAGGAAAAAACAACAAGGGATTTTACATAGTTCATATTGCTCTAGTCCAAAATAAGGTGACTTTGTGTGTGAATCTTCCAATGAATATTCTACAAGAACTTGTGATAACTAGATCCATATACCAACCCTAATTAGAAGACCCTATCCTGCTGTACACATCCCCAACAACATATATATCTCTACCATTTGTTTATTTGTTTATTTATTAATTGCCAGCATACTGGAAAATTTCCACCAGAATTATTTATGACATACTTCGCTATATCTTTTTACAATATACTCTGCCATATATATCAGCCATATATATCAACTATTAGTATCCATTATTAATAATTTATTATAATTTATTATTTGCAAATTGCCAGCATACTGGAAAATTTCCACAATTATTATTTTTTCAATATTTTTTCAATTTTTTACATTTTTCACAAGTTTTACAGAAAAGAGCAGCGCCAATACCATCTTAATTCCGCTGGTATAGTAAATAAACCCCACAGTGTGCTAAATATATGAGTGTACACTGTACATATGGTATATAGTCCACTTCACGTGGTGTATAAAAATATATACAGCCTGGTATATATATATATATATATATATATATATATATATATATATATATATATATATATGCTTTGTCCATTAGGCCTCTATGATGATCTGTAAGCTGGGGTAAAGAAATACCCTCCAGATACTGGTTGACTGTTTCTACGTTTTTGTACAGATTCTCATAGAACCTCTGGAAGGCCTCCATAACTTTATTTGGGTTAGATGTGGGGGGGGTTTCCATCTATCCTAATATTGGGCATAGAAGAAAGCTTTGTCCTAGGGGTAAGTTTCCTAGCTAGGTAAGGACCCATTTTATTACTCTGAGAGTAAAATTTACTTTTGGACCATCGGATAGCCTTCTCTGCCCTCGTCGTAAGCGCAAGATTAAGCTCTAGTTTCACCTTATCTAATTTATCTAAAAGCAACTGAGAAGGATGTGCCTTATGTTCTGCTTTAATAGCTAAGAAGGACTCGCCCAGCTTCTGCACAAGTATCCCTCTTTCTTTTTTGATCTTGGAAGCTAGTTGAATAAAATTGCCTCTAATAAAGGCCTTATGAGCGGCCCATACTGATTCTATCGAAGATCCACCTGAGGTATTAATAGAGAAGAACTCCTTGAGGCTATTATCAAGTACTGAGACAATAACTGAGTCTGTGAGTAACGACTCATTTAGCCTCCAATGCGGTTTCGGGAAAAACCTGGATTGAATACAGATGGACATTAATACCAGAGAATGATCCGAGAGGATTGTGTCATAAATGGAGGCATTTAGGATGTTTGGTAAGGTATAAAAGGGAGTAAAAAGGTGATCAATTCTCGAATATGAATTATGAGGGCTGGAGTAATGAGTAAAGTCCCTATGACTAGGATGTTTGTTTCTCCATACATCAATTAAGTTTTGAGAGTGGAGTAGTTTGGCAATGCGGAGGCTAGCTTTAGTAGGGCGCAACAGTTGTTTGCCTAGGGGTCTAGTTCTATCTAAAGATTGATCGAATGCTACATTAGAGTCACCCCCGAAAACTATTGTGCCCTCTAGTAAGGGAGAAAGACCCGCTAACATTTCTTGAAAAAAATTTAGCTGGCCCTGGTTGGGGGCGTAGTACGAAATCAATGAGACAATTTGCCCGTCAATGGATCCCTTCACTAAAATGTACCTGCCCTCGGGGTCCTTAACGTCTGAGATCCACCTGAAGTTGCAATTCTTAGAAAAGAGGATGGCAACTCCTTTTGATTTAGATTTGGCATTAGCTAGGTAGAAGCTTGGAAAATGAGTGTGTAGGAAATTGGGATTGAATCGGGCTGAGAAGTGGGTCTCCTGTATCAAAATGATATCTAGTTTCAAGGATTTATATAAATCCCCGATCTTCTTACGTTTGATGGGGGAGTTAAGCCCCTGAACATTATGGATGGCAACCCTAACAGGAAGTTGTGGGAGGTCAGCCATCACTAGAATTACAGAAAGTGTATCTAAAGATAATGGTACTCACCCCTCCCAGAGATTTTCCCCAAACCAGGGAACCATTTTTCATCTTGAAGCAAAGTCCTTGATCAACCTTCATTCTAGGAGGCAAAAAGAGGAAATAAAGAGAAAGAGACAGAGAGAGTAAAAGCATGTGAAAGACAAAATTAAACCTCGTGATTAAATCTCGACAAATAAGTGGCCCTAAAAAGGGCCATTTTCTCCAGTAAAGGTGTTTGTGGCCAATGGGGGAGAAAAAGTAGAGCCCCCTGGACACCCTTTGGAATAGACCAAAAAGTCTAGTTCTTACCACTAGACTACCCATCACTGACCTAGTAATTAAGGTCAGTGAGATAGGCGGAGGCGCAAGTGGTCCTTCATCTGTCCACCAGCCCTTTGAAAACAATTCGAATCAGAACATATGATAACTTGTAATCCAAACTTACATAGGGTCTTGAAACTGACCTTAAATCCCCTTAATTCTCACCCCTATTAGAGAATATCTGCGCACGACTTTGGTGATGGCCCGGAGAGACTTCTCTCCCTGGAAGGGGGCTAGGAAGTTCTCCCCGGTTCAGAACGATTTACACAGAGCCGGGCCCCATCAGATCAGGACAGAAGAACCCAGAGATCTAGGGAGGGCCTGAAAGAGGCCTCCAGCCCCCAATCAGTTCCCTGGTATCAGATAGCCTTCTAGAACGGGCCCAGTTAACAACCTGAAAATAAGAGTATGTTAACATGCAAAAAAACACAATTAAAGGCCCACTCTGATAGCTGAAAAGGATGAGGAGACAAAAACAGCCTAGCAATGAGCCCAGGTTGATAAATAACTTTCGATCAACAACTGAAAAAATAAAGGGGACGAAAGTAGAGCTAACATCCCCTATATCAGGGAAACTGCTCGTTAAAAGTTATGTTAAACTTATCAGAGATCCACGTCAAGGGGGACCATTTTCCTTTGCTCGCTTTGGTTTAGCCTTCTTCCATAGGGGGGTCCTGGGACTAGTGGGAGTCAGTCTCTTGGTTGAACTGGTGTTCCCCGAGGTGTCCATATCAGATTCCTGGGATATCAGCTTGAGGTGGAGGAAGAGTTTCTCTCCCTCATGTAGAGATGAAAAGGCATAGTTCCAATTTTTGAAGGAGAATTTTACAGCCAATGGAAAGGCCCACTTATATTTGATTTCCTTCTCCGTCAGTACCGCAAGAAGAGGTTTCAATGCTCTCCTTTTCTGTATTGTCGAAGGAGCGAGGTCGGCAAAGATTTGTACAGGGTGCCCTTTACAGAGGATCTTAGCAGAAATTCTGGATTGTTTCATGACTCCTTCCTTTATTGCGTAAAAATGAGGCTTGACAATTATGTCCCTTGGGATGCCGTCTTTCCGAGGGGGTCCCAGAGCTTTATGAGCCCTATCCAGCTCCAAACGGTGTTTAGGAGTATCCGGTAACAGATTAGAGATCAAATTTTGTATTGTTTCCGGAATGTCCTTTATCTCCTCTGGAAGACCTCTGACTCTGAAGTTCTCACGTCTCGATCTATTTTCTAGATCATCAATTTTTAAAAGAGCCATATCCAATTGCTCCTGTAGTTAACCAATAAGATCTGAGTTTTGGTTAGAGATCGCTGCAGTGGAATCCAGCTTGTTCTCAATCACTTCAATACGGGCCCCCAACATTTGAAAATCTGACTTAATCTCACCAGTAATAGTCGCGATTGTGTTTGCTAGCCTCCTCTCCAGAAGAGAAGAACATTTTTGATAGAGATCCTCTACCTGAAAAGAGATGTCAGGGCCAGGGGGAATGGGTGAAGCCAGGCGGAATTGACATGGCCCAGAGTTGGGGACGAGAGTTCCCCTTGGAAACGTCCTAATAGTGATTCAGTGGAAGAGGGTGATGGTAAAGGGAGCTGTGTGGACCTGCCTTGAGGACCTGGGGTAAAGGTCAATAATGCAGGCGATAATATTGGCCTGGGATCAGGATGTGGTGAAAGACCCAGGGTTTCTGAGCGAGGACTGTCCATGGCACCTGTGGCGGCTCCAGTGGTTGTCGCCATCTTGGGACTCCCCCTCTCTGAGGTCACAGAAAAGAGCCAACTTAAATCTTTCCTCACTGATGGAGTAGACATGCAGGAGAAAACTGTTTTGCTGTAGGGAATAACTGGGAGCAGATCCCCCTATCTGTAAGCGAGCCTGTGGGTTCTGAAGTCTGTTAAAAAGGTCACAAATAAATGTATACAGTTCTATAATGTTACTACGACTCCTGTGGGCCTCCTGTGTGATAAGATGTGTCAACTCAAGGCTCAGCACAGTTCCATATAGTTTAACAGGGAGGTCTCCATATCCTCGTGTGACTTTAGGAGCTTTTAGGCCTTAGCGGTGGCCATCATGGTACTCCCATGCTGTACTGAACTTGCCAGATTAGCTGACCTGATGCATCCAGGAGCTTCCCCCTCCACTCACCATTACCCCTGATGTTGGCCTGAGAGATTGACCTGCACAGCTTTGTTGGAATTTCGGTTCTCGTTCCTCTGGAACTTTTAGGCCGCCGCCGTGGCCATCTTGGTGCACCCTGCGGTGTCCACGATGCGGCCTGTTAGCTCAGGGAGCCCTCCTCCACTCCTTCTGATGCTCTGCAGGGGTTGCGGGGCTATAGCGGGGAGAGGATCCTCTGAAAGCTGCTGTCCTCTGTGGCTTCTCCCCCTCTTATAGGGCTTTACGGGCGGGTGAAGGTGCGGAGCTCCGGGATTAAGCTTCCATCCTGGAGCTTCCACACATGCACACTCACGGTATATTGTTTAAAGATAATCTGCTTTTAAACTGTGTGAAAAAGTGATTTCTACACTGAAATATCTTAAAAAGTCTGAGAAGAGATAAATAACCCATCTCCTTACTCCAAGGCACAGAGCACAGCTGAGCACAACTGAGCATGCTGAGACACAAAACAAATCTCAAAATAACTCTCATGGAGTAATTCCTTGAGTAGTTAGTAAATACCAAAATGTGAGTTATTTTACACACATTTTTTGGGAGTGAAGATGAGAGTTATTTTGCCAAGTGCAAGTTTCTGCCATTCATTCTAATGGTACAATTGTCACTTTATGAAATAAATCCATTTCATGTTGAAAATAAATGTATTTTTCGCTCAAAGAAATTCTCCTGGCAACAATGTTGCACATTTGAGAATCTATTTTGTTTTTAAGAATGCTACAATGTGAAATATCTTCATGTTCTGTAAATATTTTTTTATTTCTTGGTCAATTTCACTTTGCTGCTGTCCATGTCACAAAAATATTTCCCTAAACTCACACAGATGTCTTTACAAACCACAAACAATACCATTGCTTATGGAAATTTTAATTTTTAATTTTTTTATTTTTTTTAGAAAAACTTCAAATAGCACTGAAGAAATACATAAGAATACATCCGAACATGTCATGTTGTTCAAACACAAACAATGCCATTGCTTATGCAAATGTCAAATTTATTAATTTAATTCAATGATGAAAAATTGAAATAGATAACCTGAAGTAGAAATCCTAACACCTATCATTCCATCACCTATATGTCCACAGAAATGCAGGATGTGTGTAGATAAGCATGCTATGCAGCTTTGCAGTGACTCCGAAGGTAGTTCAGCTGATTAGTATTGGTTGTTGCTTGGGTTTGAATCCCACTCAAGCCATGTACTGTTGTAATTTCTACTTATGTTGTTCACCCTGGCAGCACTGAGTTTCTGGGTTACCATTGTGAACATGCTATTTAATGTCGAGAAATACTCTCATTTCCCTATGTTGTTAAAAATAACTTGGGAATACTGGCCTAACTTCTCCTTCGGTCAAAATGTTGTATTTGTGGGTAGGAGGGTTACACCATCATTGCAAATCTTCCCAGATACACTATCTAGGCCAAAGTAGTGGGACGGCTGCCTTTACACACACATGAACATTAATGGCAGCCCAGTCTTAGTCCATTGTGTGAAAATAGGATTTGGCACCCCCTTTGCAGCTACAACAGCCACAACTCTTCTGGGAAGGCTGCCCACAAGGTTTAGGAGGGTGTCTATGGGAATGTTTGACCATTCTTCCAGAAGAGCATTTGTGAGGTCAGGAACTGATGCTGGATGAGAAGGCCTAGCTTGCAGTCTATGCTCTAATTCAGCAAAAAGGTGTTTTATTGTGTTTATGAACCTTGCTTTGTGCACTGGTGTGCAGTCATGTTGGAATAGGAACAGGCCATCCCCAAACTGGTCCTACAAACTTCAGATCAGGAAACTGTCCAAATGTGTTGGTATGCTGATCAGTTCCCTTCACTGGAACTAGGAGGCCAAAAACAACTGCTGAAATCATGAATCACATCAGAATACCCCCTCTACCTATTTATTTGGACCAGTGCATAAAGACATGGGTGAAGGAGTTTGGGGTCTTGGAACTTGACAGGCCTGGATTTCTGACTCCAATACAACAGGACACCTTGGGGATCAATTAGAGTGGAAACGGCAAGCCAGGCCTTCTCGTCCAACATCAGTGCCTGACCTTACAAAGGC
>BLSH010194598.1:563035-582162 GCA_018402905.1 Glandirana rugosa
TTTTTTTTGTAGGGGACAATAAAAAGTTGGATTTTTGCAACCGCAGTTTTTTGCGGCATTTTGCGGGCATTTTATAATCAACCGCAAACAACCGCAAAACGCCGCAGACACAGTTTTTTACGGTTTTGCAATGTCGGAGTCTTGCGCTACCGGCACCCAAGATGAAAGTCGAGTGATTGCGGCTGCGGTAGATGTCGAGTTTTTGCGTCTGTAAAAATACCCCGGTAACTGATTGTACCTCTCTACGTCTTTTGCGGCCGCAGTTTTTTTTAGACACACATACTCCGGTGTTACATTTAAACTTCGTCCACTGTGGACCCTTAGTTTGGGTACCTTGGTTGACACCAGCTGGGCAGTGTAGTGGTTAGCTCATCAACCTTCCACAGTTGGTTCCATGGGTTTGATTCCCAGGTGTCACCTGCTTCAAATTTACATTGTGGCCTCATACACACAGATTTTTTTTGACGCCGGCGTTTTCTGCATCTCTCCATGTTAGTCAATGGCCCCATAAAAATGTCTGCGTTTTTGAGCTGTAGATGGCGTCGGCGTTAGTGAGCTGAAAGTAGAACCCACGGCCATCGCGTTCTGAGGCTGTAACGTTTTGGCATTTTTTGACACAGACGCCGCAAAACGCCAACAAACGCCAACTAATATTTTACGGGCGTTTTACGGCGTTTTTTGACGCCAACGTTTTTAGGTTGAAAAATAACAGGGGATGTTTTTTTTTTAAAACGCCTGCAGACGCTCACTAACGCCGATGCATAACGCCGAAAAACGCAGATTTTTTTTCCTTGACGTCGGGGCCAACATACACACGGGTGTTTTGTAGTGCCACGTTTTTGGGCGTTTTTTGCTGCTCTCCATGTTATTCAATGGCCCTCTAAAACGTTGATGTTTTTGAGCAGTAGAGGGCGTCGGCGTTAGTGAGCTGTAGCTAGAACGTGGGACCAGTGCGTTCTGAAGCTGCAGCGTCATGGCGTTTTTGACGCCGAGCCGGCAAAACGCTCAATAACGTTGCTTAACGTTGTATACACAGCGTTAAGCCTCGTCAGATGTTCTATTCATAATCAATGGTTCCCTATGGGAGCCCATTGATTTGAATAGAAGCCGCACCAGAAGTCGGATCACGGTGATACAACTTGCGGCGCGACTTGTGTGCTAGGTGTCTTAAAGGGGAACCCCCGCAAAAAATTTGCGTGAGTTCCCCTCCCCCAAGAGCATACCAGGCTCTTCTATCTGGCATGGATTTTAAGAGGAGCACCCATGCCGAAAAAAACGGCGTAGGGTCCCCCCCAAAATCCATACCAGACCCTTATCTGAGCACGCAGCCTGGCATTCCAGGAAAGGGGGTGGGGACGAGCAAGCGCCCTCCCCCCCTCCTGGACCGTACCAGGCAGCATGCCCTCAACATGGGGAGTATGGGTGCTTTGGGGCAGGGGGGGCTCTGCGCCCCCCACCCCAAAGCACCTTGTCCACATGTTGATGGGGACAAGAGCTTCTTCCCGACAACCCTGGCCGTTGGCCATCAGAATTGGCTTATCGGAATCTGTAAACCCCCTTTAACAAGGGGCCCCCAGATGCCAGACCCCCCACCCTATGTAAATGAGTATGGGGTACATCGTACCCCTACCCATTTACCTGGGGAAAAAAGTGTACAAAAAAAACTACACAGCTGTTTAAAATATGTTATTTAATCCACTCCGGCATCTTCTCCCCTCTCTTCTTTCTTCGGCTCTTTTGCGGGGTCTTATGTCTTCTGAAGGGTCTTCTGCGGGGTCTTCAGCTCTTTTGCTCTTTTGCTGCTGTCTCCCCGGCTAGCTTCTCCTGCCGCTGCTGCTTCTTCTTCTTCTGGAGATGTTGACTCGTCGCTCTCTTCGCAGCCCCGCCCCAGGAAGTGACATCATGAGGGTGGGGCTCATGATGACGTCATCGTGTGGCCCCGCCACATGCCAATATAAGGCAACCGTGCAGCACGGACCCGGCATTCGAGTGGAAGAGAGCGATGAGTCAACATCTCCAGAAGAAGAAGAAAAAGCAGCAGCGGCGGGAGAAGACCCCTCAGAAGACAGAAAACCCCACAAAAGAGTCGAAGAAAGAAGAGAGGGGAGAAGATGCCGGAGCGGATTTAATAAAATATTTTAAAAAGCTGTGTAGTTTTTTTTTTGTACACTTTTTCCCCCCAGGTAAATGGGTAGGGGTACGATGTACCCCATACTCATTTACATAGGATGGGGGGCCCGGCATCTGGGGGCCCCCTTGTTAATGGGGGCTTCCAGATTCCGATAAGCCCCCGCCCGCAGACCCCGATAACCAATGGCCAGAGTTGTCGGGAAGAGGCTCTTGTCCCCATCAACATGGGGACAAGGTGCTTTGGGGTGGGGGCGCAGAGCCCCCCTGCCCCAAAGAACCCATACTCCCCATGTTGAGGGCATGCAGCCTGGTACGGTCCAGGAGGGGGGGGCGCTCGCTCGTCCCCACCCCCTTTTCTGGCCTGCCAGGCTGCATGCTCGGATAAGGGTCTGGTATGGATTTTGGGGGGAACCCTACGCCTTTTTTTCGGCGTGAGGGCTCGTCATAAAATCCATGCCAGATCGAAGAGCCTGGTATTATCTGGGGGGGAACCCCACGCAATTTTTTTGCAGGGGTTCCCCTTTAAGACACCTAGCACACAAGTCGCGCTGCAAGTCGGATCACCGTGATCCGACTTCTGGTGCGGCTTCTATTCAAATCAATGGGCTTCCATAGGGAACCATTGATTTTGAATAGAGGCAGAAAACGCCGCTGAAAGCTAGCGTGAAAAAACATGCATTGACGTCACGCTGAGAAAAACGGCAATTTTTTCCCTGACGTAAGGCCCGGCGTTTTGCCTTTTTTTTTTGCAAACTCCCGTGTGTATGAGGCCTTAAAGATACGCCCATGTGTATGAGGCCTGTATGTTGAAAATGATGCTGATTAACAAGCTTTTTGGGGCTTCCATACTATGAAGTTTGTAAATGTATGCAATGGTACATACATATTAAATATTATGGGGTGCTGCAGGTGTGTAATTGATTTTAAGGGGAACACCATGCCTATAAGATCAAATAGTGACACCAGCAAACAGTAGTAAAGGTATTTTCTCAATATAATTGTGTTCAAATGACTTTAAATGACCCAGATGGTTTCACCTACTGAAAGCTTGCATTCTACTCAGCAGCATATGCAGAAAATAGACAAACCGCTAATAGGTAATGCCACATCAGTATGAGTATGGTTGTTATTAGAATTGAAATGCCAAACCTTTATTAGCTCCAATTTAAATCAGGCAAACATTATTACTTGGATTGTGTATGTTTAATTCCACTCAGCTGGGTAGTGTAGTGGTTAGCACATCTACCTTTCACAGTTAGTTCCATGGGTTTGATTCCCAGGTGTCCCCTGCTTCAAATTTGCATTGGATGTTGAAAATGATGCAGACGCTGATTACCAACCTTTTTGGGGCTTCCATACTATGAAGTTTGTAAATGTATGCAATGGTACATACATATTCAATATTATGGGGTGCTGCAGGTGTGTCCTTGATTTTAAGGGGAATGCCATGCCTAAGTCAAACCCCCAAAACGGAGTAGGGTCACACCCCCAGGCGCATAATAGGCCATTTGGGTCTGGTAAGTATTTAAAGGAGAACCCCACGCTCAATTTAATTTGACAAAATGCATAAGGGCACCCCAAAATCCAAACCAGGCCCCTCAGGTATAGTATGGATTTAAACGACAACCCCACAGCAAAGTTAACAAAAAGCAGGCACAGGGGTCCCCCCAAAAACAAAACCAGACCCCAAAGCACCCACCCCATGTTGAGGACATGTGACCTGGTAAGGTTCAGAGGGGCGCACTCACCCGTCCCCACCCATGCCAGGGCTGCATGCTCGGATAAGGGTTTGGTTTGGATTTTGGGGGGACACCAACACCATTTTTTAACAATTTGTCGTGGGGTTCCCCCTAAAATCCATACTAGACCCGAAGGGCCTGGTATGGATTTGGGAGACCCCCAACGCAATGCTTTTTCAGTGATCTTTATCTATATTGCAGGGAACCAGCAATACATTCCAGCCACGACCAATTTTAAATGACAATTTTTCCTTTACAAATGTCATTTTGTGGTGCCACTGTTCTAAACATCACAGAGATCCATACTAGGGGGACCCCTCCAAGCACGATATTTAAGCACTTGCCGCCCGCCCGCTGCAGTGTGACGGCGGCAAAGTGGTTCGTTATCGCAAACCGCCCTCACCTGACGGCAGCTGCGATGACTAGCATTGTGACCGCGTGCGTGCTGACGGAGGCACTCTCGCACGCTCACTGTGTTCTGGGGGGGTTAGGGAGCGGGTAGGGCGGACTCGATCGCCACTGGCTACCCGCGATGGCCCCTCTGCAGTGAAAGAACGGAGGTCCGTGTATGTAAACATGGATTTCCGTTCGGACAGAGGGGGAAGGGCGGTGATCACAGGCTTCCTGTATATGGAAGCTGTAATTACTTCCCTCCCCCTGGCAGCCCAGCCCCCATACAGTTAGAACTCCCCATAGGGAACACAGTTAACGCTCTCCAGGTTAACCCCTTCACTGCCAATGCCATTTCTACAGTAAGCAGTGCATTTTTAGACCACTGATCGCTGTATAAATGCCAATGGTCCAAAAAAAGTCTAAATGGTCCGACATGTCTGCCGCAATATTGCAGTGCCACTAAAAATCACAGATCGCTGCCATTACTAGTAAAAAATGTAAAAAATACAACTCCAGAAATGAATTTGCATCATCCCTAAACACAGCAACTTTTGCGCAAACAAAACAATAAACGCTGATTGCAGTTTTTTATTTAACAAAGATAGGAGGAAGAATATAAATTGGCCAAAAACAAGTAAATAAACAGATTTTTATTTTTTTACAACTGGATTTATATTTTAGCAAAACGAAGAAAAACTGGTTATTTTGAAAAATTGTCGCTCTTTTTTTATTTAGAGCGGCGAACACAAATGCAGAGGAGATCAAATATCACCAAAAGAAAGCTCTATTTGTGGGTAAAAAAGGACGCACTACCACGCAATTGTCAGTTAAAGCAACGCAGTGCCAAATCGCAAAAAGTGCTCAGGTCCTAAAGCGTGAATTCCTTCCGGGGCTGAAGTGGTTAAAGGAATATTTTTTTTTCACTTTAACCATTATTAAAACCACTGCTCCTGAAAAAAAAAAAAGAGAAACTTATGGCAATGAACTTGCATACAACCGCAAGTTCAATCCCAGCCAACATCAACACGTAACCTGAGAGGCATCTTCACAGGCAAATAGAGCTCGCATGTGTGCTATTTTACTCGAGTCTGTGAGAGTTGAAGTTGTAATTGCCTTTAATTTGGAGTTATTTTAAGGCACTGCTGGAGTAGATTTGGGAGGTATAGTAAATCAGGGACAGGGTGTCTTACACATAAAAGGGCTCCATGGAGCTGGACAAGGAGCCTCCCAACCTCTCTGAGGTAATCTGGGTTCCACAAGTCCCCCCCCCCCCCGCCCAAAGTGACTGCTGTCTCAGTTGCATTGTATAATTTTATGAAATGTATTTACTACTTTGGGCATCCAATTTGTTGCATGGTATTCATGCCTGGGAATAACTATAAAAGTTACACTGTAGGATGTCAAACCCAAACACTAGATTTTTTGAAGAGGTGATTCATAACTGAGCTATATACAGTGATTGTATGAAGTTTTTTGGGCACCTCACAGACACAATGGAGCCTGTAACTGTGGGCTTACATCAATACTCCCACAATTGGGAATGGAATCGTGATTGGTGAGTTCTATTTATGTTTCATACTAATTCAAAGTGAGGACTTTTTTTAGTGTACACTGTTAACAATATAGAGACATCTTGTAAAGATATATATGATTATAGAGATATGGCGTCTTTCTACTGAATGGGTTTTAGTCCCTCTTGAATTGAAATAGATTCCACACCAGTAACAATGCAATTGTTTGAGCTGGGGTCTTTGCAATTGTATAGCTGTCTGCGAACAGCATTCAATACTCTGCTGAGCAATGTAAGTGCCAATATTCTCAGTACCTATAGGATTTTTTTCATATGTGCCTCTGTTTTTACCAGAGGTGGTTGGTGCTCCATTTTTTGGGGGGTGTGGCAAAAACGCACCTCACCATCGCTTGTTCGCCAACCCACCAGCCCCACACTTACTCCATCTAGGTTGCGGGCAGTGTTTCCTCCACATTGGTTTCACCCAGCGTCTCCTCCTCCTTGGCCTCACAGCGGCTCCCCCTCCATCTTCTCCTCCTCCTCCTTGGCGGCCAATATGATCTCTTCTCCTCTCACCCAATCGGGTCTCAGGACACACTTCCTGACTGGCCGGGTAGAGAATCAGGAAGATAATAGGGAATAGTAATTGGCTATTGTCACACAACTGGGTGGGCTCAGGGTTTTTTTTAAGCCAATTAGAGCCTCTGCCTCTAATCAGGTGCTTCTAAAAAAAAAAAAAACACCCCATTGGAATCCAAGCGTCCAGCGCCCTGCATGTAGATTATGCATGGATTAGGGGGCAGTACCCCTGCGCCCCATATGGACGGGCCACTACTGGTGTTTACTATGGATGAGCTGAATGTACACCATAGCTGGAGTTCAGCCTAAAAACAAGCCTTCAATGACCTTTGTAGCTGCAGACACCGTGGAGTAATTAATCTTCATCTTAAAAACAAGCCCTTATTGACATTTTGTAGATGCAGATACAGTGGAGTAATTCATCTTCTAAGGTAATAGTAAAATGCTTTCACTGTCAATTCCTTTGAGCAGCTTATTACTCAAGGCTTGCGTAATGCATATTAACAATATGTAACTCTTTGAATGTCAATAGCCTGGCAGCAGTTCTATTTAAGACAGATTTGAAGTGAGTAGAAAAGATCATCCGCACATGTTGTTTCTCTTAAGAACTCTTCATTTTATTGGAAAGCCACAATGTACAAACACAGATAAAATCAGTTGACACGTTTCAGCCCATAAGGCCTTAGTCATAACCACATTTGAAATGAGGGTGGGGTGCAGTGTCACTCCATGCTATTCCTGCAGTCCTCATTCACTAGGCTAATAAACCATAAAAGAAGGAAATCAAGGATGGCACTATCACTTTCACAAGTCTTGCTGACTCATCCCAGCGTCAGGGGATGGGGTTGCCAAAGCCAAATCTACCATAAGACAAAAAGGGAAGGGATAAGGGATCCTGGGGGCATGCAATCACTACCAGATAGGAACTGGCTTCAAAGGGAACACATACTGCAGCATACAGAAAATGCAAAAATATATTAATGCTCAAAAAATGTGGGGGATATTTCAGAGGAGGTGGCCTTCGACACATCTGTTTTGAGTAGATCCTCACAGGGCGTTGAAGAGGCCCGTTTACGTGCTCTTCTAATGGTTTTGAATGAATATGCCCTGTCCCTAAACAAAATCATTGATACAGCTCCCCAGACTCAGATCAGGGATACCGTTGACCAGTGGGGAGGGACGGTGGCTTGTTGCTAGTAGCAGAGTATTAGCTGCTGTGGGTATGCAAAATGTCCTGGTTTCCAATTGGCCATTGTTAATGGAAATCCATAGGTCAAGGAAGGAGATTTTGCTGATACCACATGCATAGGTAAGTTTAGTGTTCATATCATTGTCATTCAGTTTCGAGATGAAAATCTCTAGTTCATCTCGGTTCACCACCAGAATGTCATTGATGTACCTCAGCCACAGATGGACATGGCCGAGGAACATCAACGACAAATATACCACCATCTCCTTCTTCCTCCTCACTCTCCTCTAGTACCTCTCAATTTTCTATTGCTGTTTCTGACTTCCGGTAGGGGCTTTGTTTGACTCTATTGGTTTTTTGTCGCTTCCTCCGTTTTTGATGTTTTTGCCTGATGTTTGCTTCACTAATGGAATAGGTTTGAGGATGCCCCGTATTGGGGGTTCTGATGTACTGTCTTCTAAAAAAGTGACTGACCAATAGAATTGAGTGAACCCGAACTGTAATGTTCGGGTCCATACCGAACTTTGAGATGTCCGTGACCCGGACCCGAACCCGGACATTTGAAAAAAAGTTTGGGTTCGGGTTCTGGGTTCGGGTATTTGATCCCGTCTGCTGAATAGCTGTCAACAAGTGTTTCACTGGTTTGCCCTTAGAAGCCATAACAGCCATGCCTACTAATGGCATGGCTGTGATTGGCCAGTGCATCATGTGACCCAGCCTCTGTATAAGCTGGAGTCACGTAGTGCTTCATGTCACATGCCCTCAAGCTAGTCTAGGGAGAGGATGCTGCCAGTGCTGTGAGGGATAGATTGCAGATATAATAACATCTCATCCTGCATTACAGAACGATCTGATTGTGGACTAGGTAGAGATTACTACTACTGCTTTGAGGGACAGATTGCAGATCTCATCCTGCATTACAGAACGATCTGATTCTGGAATAGGTAGAGTCCACTGCTTTGAGGGACAGATTGCAGATCTCATCCTGCATTACAGAATGATCTGATTCTGGACTAGGTAGGGTCTACTGCTTTGAGGGACAGATTATTGTTCTAAAATCCTCTCCTAGTTCTATAGGGTCAAGTTCCTGCTGTTGCTGTAAGGGACAGATTATTGTTCTAAAATCATCGCCTACTCCTATAGGGTCAGGTTCCTGCTGTTGCTGTAAGGGACAGATTATTGTTCTAAAATCATCGCCTACTCCTATAGGGTCAGGTTCCTGCTATTGCTGTAAGGGACAGATTATTGTTCTAAAATCATCACCTTCTCCTATAGGGTCAGGTTCCTGCTGTTGCTGTAAGGGACAGATTATTGTTCTAAAATCATCGCCTACTCCTATATGGTCAGGTTCCTGCTGTTGCTGTAAGGGACAGATTATTGTTCTAAAATCATCGCCTACTCCTATAGGGTCAGGTTCCTGCAGTTGCTGTAAGGGACAGATTGTTGTTCTAAAATCATCGCCTACTACTTTAGGGTCATGTTCCTGCTGGTGCTGTAAGGGACAGATTATTGTTCTAAAATAATCTCCTAGTTCTATAGGGAGCGGTTTTGCTTTTGCAGCCCTCTAGCACTTGCCAGGACTTTTTTACGGCCATTTTTGTGCCAAAAAGTTTGGGTCTCCATTGACTTCAATGGGGTTCGGGGTCCGGGGTCAAGTTCCGGTCAAGTTCGGTACCGTACCCAAACTTTTTCGCAAAGTTCGGTCGGACCCGCCGAATCCGAACATCCAGGTGTTCGCTCAACTCTACTGACCGAACTTCGTCCCCTTCACTGTCTCCGAAAGGTCTTACGGTGAAAGGGTTTTTTTCTTTAAATTTATAGAGTCGTAGAGGGGACTATAACAGGGCCCTTCTGCGCAAAGAAAAAGAGTGGATTTTCTGCCTCGGAACTATGACCCCCAAAGGGTTGAATACAGAATGTAGTTTACAGGTATTCCTTGAGCCCTGATTTGATGTTAACAAAACTCTCTCCTTGTCCCCTGGACCATCAACGAATATGCTGCATCTAATATGTATGGGTGTTGAGTATAACATAATTAAGTGAGTTTGTACTCCCTGTCTATCTCTCCCATTAAGATTAAACATTAGCTGCTTGATTTACACCATTTTTTAATTTTTTGTACCATTGCTGTTTTTGAGATGCTGTCCCTTTAACACTGGTCGTGTAGGCATGGCTGAGAGGATAAAACTGCAAAGGGGAGGAGTTTTACCCTTCCCCTCTCTCATTTAAACCTGCAAATTGCCTCCTTCCAGCGTCTTGACAAAGCTTATGTTAGGTGAGCGAAATGCATTGACGTCACAGCGTCATGTGACCCAGAAGTTCACTCGCATCCTGCGGTGTTTTGCTGTCTTCCACCCCCCACACATGTGAGTATAATGCAGTGCAGCCACTGACTCCAATCGGAAGTGCCTATCGGGCACAGGAGTTTACAGAGCACTGTATATTGCTGTTCAACTCTGGTACGGACACATAGGGATAACCAGGAAGTAAGGGTGCATGGAGGGCGATCCATACTGGAGTCTCCACTGCTGCTACACACAGGACTGTCAGTGAGACCGCTCAACACAGGTTTGCTAATGAGACCGATCCATGGGACGACGTTCCCTCTATTGAATTTACGTACACCACTCAATGCATCCGCTGTGTTTTGTGTTCATGCTCTCTGATTGAAGCTCTTACTTAGTGCTGTCTAAGAGGATTTTCATTGGCATCCCCAGCATTCATATGTGTATTTGTCTCTCACTGCTACACAGCCCCTTTGTGGCTTTGCCATATGACTCTCATACTACATTGGCTGGCATATCCCCTCTGTTACTGAGACTCCACATCTGCCTACTGTCCATTTTTCAGCACGGAGTCATTCACCATTATATTGTCCCTCATCTGCCACTGGCAGCAACTCTAGGAGACATTCACAGCCACTGTACTGTTTCCCCTCCCAGCAGTGACCTACCAGGGTGCACGGAGGACGATCCATACTGAAGTCTCCACTGCTGCTAGACACAGGACTGTCGGTGAGACCGCTCAACACAGGATTTCTGGTGAGATTGCTCCACAGGACGCCGTTCCTTTAATTGAACCTACATACACCACTCAATGCATCCGCTGTGTTTTGTGTTCATGCTCTCTGCTTGAAGCTTCTACATAGTGCTGTCCTAGAGGGTTTTCATTGATATCCCCAGCATTTATGTGTGAATCTGTCTCTCACTGCCACACAGCCCCTCCGCGGCTCTGCCATATGACTCTTATACTACATTGGCTGGCATAGCCCCCCTGTCATCGAGACTCTATATCTGCCTACTGCCCATTCATCAGCACAGAGCCATTTATCATCATTTTATCCTTCATCTGCTAACAGGCAGCAACTCTGGGAGACATTCACGGCCACTGTGCTGTATCCTCTCCCAGCAGTGACCTACCCTCCAGCTTCCCTTTCCTCCCCCCAAGTGTGTGTTCCCTACACATGTAGTATGGCTGGTGTGAGTTACCCAGGTTGAATGTTTGTTCCATGGCAATGTTATCTCAAACAATTTTAAATTTGTGATGTGATCCTTTACTGTATGGAATGTTATTACTACCACATTTTTTGAGTATTAATACATTTTTGCATTTTCTGTATGCTGCAGTGTGTTCCCTTTGAAGCAAGTTCCTATCTGGTGGTGATTTCACGCCCCCATGATCCCTTATCTCTTCCCTTTTTGTCTTATGGTAGATTTGGCTTTGGGAACCCCATCCCCTGATGCTGGGATGAGTCAGCAAGACTTATGCAAGTGATAGCGCCATCCTTGATTTCCTTCTTTTATGGTTTATTAGTCTGACTTTGGATTCACTTCGGATCCCACTTTGAAGGAAATTGGTTGGTCTTCTATTGTGACTTTTTCTTAATTCCTGGTGTATTGGATCACACCATATTTGGTGTCTGTCATATTTTTGTTGCAGCATATTTGTCCATGGCGTTCATGGTAGGAGATGAGATACAGGAAGAAATTAGGATTGTCTTCTCACAGGAGACCCCCCAGGTGACACCAAGTGACTCTGATACTATAAGAGAACTATTTAAGCAACACAGGAGACTCACAGTCAAATATCTTAACCGTAAATGGGGTATTTCCTTCTTAGAAACGTATGTGGCCAAGGGTATAATACTAGAGTTGAGCGAACCCGAACTGTAAAGTTTGGGTCCGTACCGAACTTTGGGGTGTCTGTGACCCGGACCTGAACCCGGACATTTGAAAAAAAGTTTGGGTCTGGGTTCTGGGTTTGGGTATTTGATCACACATGTTGAATAGCTGCAGGGCAGCCAGTCAACAAGCGTTTCACTGGTTTGCCCATAGAAGCCATCACAGCCATGCCTACTAATGTCACCCAGCCTCTTTATAAGCTGGAGTCACTTAGTGCTGCGCTGCAATCACATGCTCTCTGAGAATCTGACTACTGTAGGGAGAGGATGCTGCCGGCGCTGTGAGGGACAGATTGCAGATATATATAATAACATGTCATCAATCTGATTGTGGACTAGGTAGAGATTACTACTACTGCTTTGAGGGACAGATTGCAGATCTCATCCTGCATTACAGAACGATCTGCTTTGAGGGACAGATTTGCAGATCTCAACCTGCATTACAGAACGATCTGACTGGACTAGGTAGAGTCTACTGATTAGAGGGACAGATTACAGATCTCATCCTGCATTACAGAACGATCTGACTGGACTAGGTAGTCTACTGCTTAGAGGGACAGATTATTGTTCTAAAATCATCTCCTACTCCTATAGGGAGAGGTTCCTGCTGTTGCTGTAAGGGACAGATTATTGTTCTATAATCATCTCCTAGTTCTAAAGGGTCAGGTTCCTGCTGTTGCTGTAAGGGACAGATAATTGTTCTAAAATCATCGCCTACTCCTATAGGGTCAGGTTCCTGCTGTTGCTGTAAGGGACAGATTATTGTTCCAAAACCATTGCCTACTCCTATAGTGTCAGGTTCCTGCTGTTGCTGTAAGGGACAGATTATTGTTCTATAATCATCTCCTACCCCTATAGGGTCAGGTTCCTGCTGTTGCTGTAAGGGACAGATTATTTTTCTATAATCATCTCCTAGTTCTAAAGGGAGAGGTCCCTGCTATTCCTGTAAGGGACAGATAATTGTTCTAAAATCATCGCCTACTCCTATAGGGTCAGGTTCCTGCTGTTGCTGTAAGGGACAGATTATTGTTCTATAATCATCTCCTAGTTCTAAAGGGAGAGGTTCCTGCTGGTCCTGTAAGGGACAGATAATTGTTCTTAAATCATCGCCTACTCCTATAGGGTTAGGTTCCCGCTGGTCCTGTAAGGGACAGATTATTGTTCCAAAATCATCACCTACTCCTATAGGGTCAGGTTCCTGCTATTGCTGTGAGGGACAGATTATTGTTCTATAATCACCTCCTAGTTCAAAAAGGAGAGGTTCCTGCTGGTCCTGTAAGGGACAGATTATTGTTCTAAAATCATCGGCTACTCCTATAGGGTCAGGTTATTGCTGTTGCTGTAAACAACAGATTATTGTTCTAAAATCATTGCCTACTCCTATAGGGTCAGGTTCCTGCTGTTGCTGTAAGGGACAGATTATTGTTCTATAATCATCTCCTAGTTCTAAAGGGAGAGGTTCCTGCTGGTCCTGTAAGGGACAGATAATTGTTCTAAAATCAACGCCTATTCCTATAGGGTCAGGTTCCTGCTGTTGCTGTAAGGGACAGATTATTGTTCTATAATCATCTCTTAGTTCTAAAGGGAGAGGTTCCTGCTGGTCCTGTAAGGGACAGATAATTGTTCTAAAATCATCGCCTACTCCTATAGGGTCAGGTTCCTGCTGTTGCTGTAAGGGACAGATTATTGTTCTATAATCATCTCCTAGTTCTAAAGGGAGAGGTTCTTTTTGGTCCTGTAAGGGACAGATAATTGTTCTAAAATCATCGCCTACTCCTATAGGGTCAGGTTCCTGCTGTTGCTGTAAGGGACAGATTATTGTTCTATAATCATCTCCTAATTCTAAAGGGAGAGGTTCCTGCTGGTGCTGTAAGGGACAGATTATTGTTTTAAAATCATCTCCTAGTTCTATAGGGAGATGTTCCTGCTGCTCCTGTAGAAGAAGAAGAATTTATTATTTATTTTTTTTGTATTAATAAATACTTAAATAGTGCTACATAGTACATTTGCGGGCAGAATGAGGAGAGCGTCAAATAAGGGACCTGGTTGTGGTGCTGCTGCTGATGCTGGTGTTGGTGGTGTTGGTGAAGCTTCTGTTGGAAGGAGAGGAGATGGTCGATCTGTGCCAGGTACACGCACGAGTGAAACACCTTCCTCAAGTGCGAGTAGCCGACAGAACCTTCAACGTTATATGGTAGGCCCGAATGCCGCTCAATGAATGGTGAGGCCAGAACAAGTACAGGCAATAGTAGATTGGGTGGCTGACAATGCCTCCAGTTCCTTCACATTGTCTCCCACCCGGTCCCTTGATGAAAGCTCAGAGTTGGCACCTGAACCCCATGGCCATCTGTCTTTCACCTATGCCCCTTGTAAATTAGCCAAGCAGTCTGAGCCCCAAGTCATGCAAGAGACTCTTATGCTTTTTGATGACTCTCCTGGTGTGCTTTTCATGGGCCATCCACATAGCCCTGCCCCCGAAGTGGAAGACATTGAGTGCACTGATGCCCAACCACTTCTTTTGCAGGATGAGGACATGGAAATACCAGCGCAACATGTCTCTGATGATGACGAAACACAGGTGCCAACTGCTGCAGCTTTCCTCAGTGTGCAGACTGACAAGGAGGGCAGTGGTGAAGAGTGGGTGGAAGATGCTGTGGGGTAGGATGATGAGGTCCTAGACCCCACATGGAATGAGGGTCATGCGAGTGACGTGTGCAGTTTGGAGGAAGAGGTGGTGGTCGCACAGAGGCACCAGTACAGCAAAAGAGGAAACAGGTTGCAAAAGCGGAGCGAGCATCACCTAGACAGTAGGCCTGCTACTACCAACCGCACCCAGGGACCTAGCACACCAAAGTCAGCTCAAAGGCGTTCCCCCGCATGGCAGTTCTTCAGACAATGTGCTGACGACAAGACACGAGTGGTTTGCAAGCTGTGCAATGATAGCCTGAGCCGAGGCATAAATGTTCTAAACCTGACAACAACCTGCATGATCAGGCATCTAAATTCAAGGCACAAGCTGCATTGGAATAAATACCTCAAAATCCAAGAAAGGTCCTCCTCCTGCTTCCTCTTCTGCTGCTGCCTCGGCCTCCTCCTCCACCTCTACAGTGACAGTGTCATCTGCTACCCAGCAAACAGACGATAATACAGCAACGCCACCATGTCCGCCACCGTCCCCAAGCCTTTCCACATGGTCCCATGGAAGCTTACAGCTCTCCATCTTCCAAACACTGGAGAGAAAGAGGAAGTACCCCCCTACCCACCCGCGATCCCTGGCCCTGAATGCCAGCATTTCCAAATTCCTGGCCTTTGAAATGCTGTCATTCCGTCTGGTGGACACGGACAGTTTTAAAAATCTGATGGCGGTGATGTCCCACAGTATGTGGTTCCCAGCCGCCACTACTTTTCCAGGCGAGCCATGCCTTCTCTGCACAAACAAGTCGGGGACAAGATCAAGTGTGCACTGCGCAATGCCATCTGTGGCAAGGTCCACATAACCACTGACGTGTCCACAATGTGGAACTCCACCTTGCACATGCTGGAGAGACTGTGCGAGCAGCAGCAGGCAATAGTGGAGTTTCAGCTGCAGCATGCACGGGTGAGTCGCTCTGCAGAACAGCAACACTTCACCACCGAGTGGGCCTCCATGCGAGACCTGTGTAGCGTATTGCGGTGTTTTGAGTACTCCACCAACATGGCCAGTGTCGATGACGCTGTTCTCGTCGTTACTATACCACTTCTATGTCTCCTTGAAAAAACACTTCGGGCCATGATGGAAGAGGATGTGGCACAGGAGGATGAGGAGGAGGAGGAGGAAGAGGGGTCATTTCCACGGCTATCAGGCCAGTCATTCACAAGTGGCTCGTAGGGTGGGTTCCTGCACCAGCATAGGCCAGGTCAAAAATATTCAAGCCAGAGTACAGTTCTGGAGGACGAGGAGGACGAGGAAGATGATGAGGAGGAGGAATTGCAGCAGGGTGGCACCCAACACAGTTCATGGGCATCACTGGAGCATGGCTGGGGGGATACAGAGGACACAGATGATATACCTCCCACAGAGAACAGCTTGTCTTTGCCTCTGGGCAGCCTGGCACACACAGCCGACTACATGCTGGAGTGCCTGCGCAACGACAGCCGAGTTGCCCACATTGTAACTTCTTCTGATTACTGGGTGGCCACCCTGCTGGATCCCCGTTACAAGGACAACGTGCCGTCCTTAATTCCCTCACTGGAGCGTGAGAGGAAGATGAGCAACTACAAGCGCACACTGGTAGAGGCGCTACTGAGGGCATTCCCAAATGACATCGGGGGCTCAGCAGAAGCACAAGGCCAAGGCAGAGGAGGAGGAAGAGGCCACCAACGCAGCTGTGCCACCGCCAGCACCTCAGAAGGCAAGGTTAGCATGGCCGAAATGTGGCAAGGCTTTGTCAGCAGCCACCACCAGCCGATAGACAACGTCTTAGCAGGAGGCAGCATTTCAGCAACATGGTGGAAGAGTATGTGTGCATACGCCTACACGTACTGACTGATGGGTCTGCCCCATTCAACTTCTGGGTCTCCAAATTGGCCACATGGCCTGAGCTTGCCATTTATGCCTTGGAGGTGCTGGCCTGCCCTGCAGCCAGAGTATTGTCTGAACGTGTCTTTAGCATGGCAGGAGGCGTTATCAAAGACAAGCGCAGCCATTTGTCCACAGCCAATGTGGACAAGCTAACCTTTATTAAAATGAATCAGGCATGGATCCCACAAGACTTGTCTGTACCTTGTGCAGAATAAACATTTAGACCGGACTCACACAGCCATTCGTATACTTGTTTTTTTGAATAGGCCTCAATATTTTGGGGGCTAACCCAGTTATAAACAAACAAAAAAAAAATACAGTGTTGGCTACCTCCTCCTCGACCACCACCACTTCCACCTACACTGCTTCGGTCACGGCCTAGTCAACCTCTAGGCTCCTACCCCACATCCACCCCCCCTTCCCATTTTTTTTATTTGATTTTAATTTATTTTCCCTATCCCCATTTTTTTGTAGGGCACTTGCCCTACTCTTACCCCTATTTTACTTCCTTTTGCAGCCCTCTAGCACTTGCCAGGACTTTGTTATAGCCATTTTTGTGCCTAAAAGTTCGGGTCCCCATTGACTTCAATGGGGTTCGGGGTCCGGGATAACGTTTGGGCAACGTTCGGTGCCGAACCTGGACTTTTTTTCCAAAGTTCGTTCGGAGCCTCCGAACCCGAACGTCCAGGTGTTCGCTCAACTCTACCAATCATATTAGGCAGTTTATTAACTGCAGCACATCTAGGGTCCTGTATATTCTGGAATGCCCATGCAGGAAATATTTGGGCAAAACCAAACGCCAACTTAGGATCCGCATCGGTGAACACCTCTCCAGTATCAAGCTACCTAAGAATCCACTTACAGCAGAACGTACTCGCATAGCACAACACTTTGACCGGTTCCATAAGTCATCCCCAGAGGGTCTTAAGGTGAAAGGGTTTTTTGCTTTAAATTTACCTAGTCGTAGAGTGGACTATAACAGGGCACTTCTACGCAAAGAAAAAGAGTGGATTTTCTGCCTCGGAACTATGACCCCCAAAGTTTTGAATACAGAATGTAGTTTATAGGTATTCCGTGAGCCCTGATTTGATGTTAACAAAACTCTCTCCTTGTCCCCTGGACCATGAATGGATATGCTGCATCTAATATGTATGGGAGTTGAATATAACATAATTAAGTGAGTTTGTACTCCCTATATATCTCTCCCATTAAGATTAAACATTAGCTGCTTGATTTACACCATTTTTTAATTTTGTATCATTGCTATTTTTGATATGCTGTCCCTGCAAAGGGGAGTAGTTTTTCCCTTCCCCTCTCTCATTTTTGTTTTCAATATTTTTATTAGAGTAAACAACGAATACAAAGAGATCACAGATTATCAAATCATTCAGCTACAAAGCTTAGGACATGGGTACATGAGGTATTGAGATACAGGAAGCAAAACGACAAGTGAAACAACTTTCAAAACCCAAGAGTGGAGGATAGGCCCCTGAAGGGTCTTCCCCTCAGAAAAGTTCTCGGGATCGCCACAACCCCCCTCGCCCCCCTATTGGGAACAAGCTGTGGCCAGAGGGGTTAGGCCACCCCTACTGTTGTATCAACATAGCTAGTGGTTTAAACTAATAAGCAAACGGATCGTTCCTTATGCTTTAAATTCTTGGTTAAATGAGTGTAATCTTGACCCATGAAAGATAAGTTACGACAATCTCTCTAACTACCCCACTTTATCATGGGGGAGGGAGTTCTGTGATCGGAAAAAAAAGAAAATAAAAGAAAGAGAATAGGAGAAGAAAGAAAAAGAGAAAAGGGTAGTCAATCAGGGAAGTCAATGTCGTGTAGAATCCGGAATGGAGGCTCCAGGGGTAAGTGATACTCCTATGTATGTAGCCCAGGGTTCCCACACCAATTCGAATTTTGTGTTGGAGTCTGCTATAATACTAGTTAATTTTTCTTGCTCCATTATCCAGGAGATTTTTCTTCAGGCTGCAGCAAAGGAGATTTTAGGTTTTTTCCAGGCTTTTGCTATTGTTATTTTGGCTCCTAATAGGAGGAAGTGAATTAAAGATCGGGAGTGTTTTGGAAGCTTAGGGATGTTGGCATTCAGAAGGGCTATCGTAGGAGATCTGGGGATTAGATGCGACGTGACCTTATAGATAAGGTTGAAAATCCTCTTCCAGAAGGGTCTCACCCTTGGACAGCTCCACCAAATGTGGAGTGGATCACCCACCATATGGCAATTTGTAAAACACAAAGGGTTTGCTGAAGGGTAGAAGCTGGCAATTTTAGAAGGGGTGAAGTACCACCTGGTTAAGACCTTCAAATTTGCTTCAATTAGGGCTACACTGTGAATACCCTTATAGGCTCTATGGCAGTAAGAGTGCCACCTATCTAAATCCCAGTTAAGTTGGAGGTCTTCCTCCCAGGCCTTCATATAGCTAGTTTTAAGGGTAGATGCAGAGAGAGACTGATAAATTATCGTGATGCCTCCTTTTGTTCTTTGGCTTCGCCACACCACTGTTCATATGGAGTTATTAAGGGGGGGGGAAGGTTTATTATGCCATCTCGAGAGCAAAAAATGATGAATTTGTTGGAAGCGAAAGCATTCCGAGTTTGGCATGTCAAGCTTGGCAAAGCATTGATTCAATGTGAATGGGCCTAGATGAGAAAAAAAATGTCCGATCCGATACATTCCCTTGTCCAGCCACCATTTGAATGCTTGAATGTCCATTCCCGGGGGGAAATCTCGGTTATGAAATATAAGCTCCAAAGGTTTGATTTCAGAAATTAGTGACGTACAAGTTCTCATAGAATCCCAGATGGCGATGGATTGAGAGAGGGAGGGGGAA
>BLSH010194623.1:14504-25860 GCA_018402905.1 Glandirana rugosa
CCTATTACTGATCGCTATACACTGCCCTACCTATTACTGACCGCTATACACCGCCCTACCTATTACTGACCGCTATACACTACCCTACCTATTACTGACCGCTATACACCGCCCTACCTATTACTGACCGCTATACACTACCCTACCTATTATTGACCTCTATACACCGCCCTATCTATTACTGGCCTGAAGCTAGTTGCTCACTGAAGTCAGGCTAAGTTTATATTTTTATAATGACATTAGTTTTATTATAAGTTTTCTAAATGTTCCTAGTGTCATCCTTACTATTTACTTAGGCGTTGCTAGTTAATTTATTTACCCCCCGGTGATCTTTGATCTTTTATGTTGTTCAAGTAGATCTCCACCTCTCAAAGGTTGCCTACCCCTGCTCTAAATGCTGCATCACCCCCGGTTGTGAGAACTTGCAGCGCAGATCCTTTTATTTAAATGGGTTGCGTTTGGTGAGCGGTAGTGCAGGCTTGTGGGGGCCCTAGTGCATTACTTTGCCCAGGGGCCCATGATGCTATTAAGATGGCCCTGAATGCAGGGTCCTGGGTTTAGTAACATTTTAATTGGATTGGATTAAGATACAGTATCTCACAAAAGTGAGTACACCCCTCACATGTTTGTAAATATTTTATTCTATCTTTTCATGTGACAACACTGAAGAAATGACACTTTGCTACAATGTAAAGTAGTGAGTGTACAGCTTGTATAACAGTGTAAATTTGCTGTCCCCTTAAAATAACTCAACACACAGCCATTAATGTCTAAACCGCTGGCAACAAAAGTGAGTACACCCCTAAGTGAAAATGTCCAAATTGGGCCCAAAGTGTCAATATTTTGTGTGGCCACCATTATTTTCCAGCACTGCCTAACTCTCTTGGGCATGGAGTTCACCAGAGCTCGACAGGTTGCCACTGAAGTCCTCTTCCACTCCTCCATGATGGCATCACGGAGCTGGTGGATGTTAGAGACCTTGTGCTCCTCCTCCTTCCATTTGAGGATGCCCACAGATGCTCAATAGGGTTTAGGTCTGGAGCATGCTTGGCCAGTCCATCACCTTTAGCAAGGCAGTGGCCGTGTGTTTGGGGTCGTTACCATGTTAGAATACCGCCCTGCGGCCCAGTATCCGAAGGGAGGGGATCATGCTCTGCTTCAGTATGTCACAGTACATGTTGGCATTCATGGCTCCCTCAGAACTGTAGCTCCCCAGTGCCGGCAGCACTCATGCAGCCCCTGACCATGATACTCCCATCACCATGCTTGACTGTAAGCAAGACACACTTGTCTTTGTACTCCTCACCTGGTTGCTGCCACACACACACACTTGACACCATCTGAACCAAATAAGTTTATCTTGGTCTCATCAGACCACAGGACATGGTTCCAATAATCCATGTCCTTAGTCTGCTTTTCTTCAGCAAACTGTTTGCAGGCTTTCTTGTGCATCATCTTTAGAAGAGGCTTCCTTGTGGGATGACAGCCATGCAGACCAATTTGATGCAGTGTGCGGCATATGGTCTGAGCACTGCCAGGCTGACCACCCACCCCTTCAAGCTCTGCAGCAATGCTGGCAGCACTCATACGTCTATTTCTCAAAGACAACCTCTGGATATGATGCTGAGCACGGCACCCAACTTCTTTAGTCAACCATGGCGAGGCCTGTTCTGAGTGAAGCCTGTCCTGTTAAACTGCTGTATGGTCCACCGTGCTGCAGCTCAGTTTCAGGATCTTGGCAATCTTCTTATAGCCTAGGCCATCTTTATGTAGAGCAACAATTCTTTTTTTCAGATCCTCAGAGTTCTTTGCCATGAGGTGCCATGTTGAACTTCCAGTGACCAGTATGAGAGAGTGAGAGCGATAACATCAAATTTAACACACCTGCTCCTCATTCACACCTAAGACCTTGTAATACTAACGATTCACACGACACCGTGGAGGGAAAATGGCTAATTGGGCCCAATTTGGACATTTTCACTTAGGGGTGTACTCACTTTTGTTGCCAGCGGTTTAGACATTAATGGCCGTATATTGAGTTATTTTGGGGGGACAACAAATTTACATTGTTATACAAGCTGTACATTCACTACTTTACATTGTAGCAAAGTTTCATTTCTTCAGTGTTGTCACATGAAAAAACAGAATAAAATATTTACAAAAATGTGAGGGGTGTACTCACTTTTGTCAGATACTGTTGTTGTAGTGCCCTCCTAGTTTGGGTGTTAGTGAGTGAGAAAGAAGCACAGCGCCTCTAAGTGTAGCCGTTTAACACATTTTATTAAAATCACATTTAGGCCTCATACACACGGGCGTATCTAAAAAAATAAACAAAACGTCGGGTCCGACGTCAAGGAAAAAAAGTTGACGTTTTTCGGCGTTATGCATCGGCGTTTTTGAGCTTTAGTGAGCGTTGGCGTCAATAGGCGTGTTTTAAAAAAAATCATCCCTCTGCTATTTTTCAACCTAAAAACGTCAGCGTCAAAAAACACCAGAAAACGCCGGTACAATATTAGGTGGCGTTTGTTGGTGTTTGTTGGCGTTTTGTGGCGTCGGCGTCAAAAAAGGTCAAAACGTTACAGCCTCAGAACGCGATGGCCATGGGTTCTACTTTCTGCTCACTAACGCCGATGCCACCTACAGCTCAAAAACGCCAAAGTTTTTATGGGGCCATTGACTAACATGGAGAGCTGCAGAAAACGCCGGCGTCAAAAAACGTCCGTGTGTATGAGGCCTAAAAGTTTGTGAGTAGATTTTAATGTGATTTTAATAAAATGTGTTAAACGGCTACACTTAGAGGCGCTGTGCTTCTTTCTCACTTTGGTCTTTACAGAGGTTCTCTTCCCCCTAAGACAGCAGCCATTTGTGAGGCCGCTTCCTCTTCTCCCTGTCAACATCATCCATCACAGGAACCCCCCCCTCCCCCCTGGACTACCTCCTACAGAACCTGTCTGTATGATTAGAACTCTCAGCACACAGGGTTTTGGGCTAGCGCCAACTACACCTCCTCTTTTTGGGTGTTAGTGTGTGTATATCGTTTTTGGCTTTCCCTGCTTAACAGGAGAGCGGATAGGTACATTTAGATGTTGTCTGCTTATCAGAGAGCCTTGATTTGAGTAAGGTCTGCTTAGTGTGCTCTGGTGCTGATTCATGTGGTCTGGAAAGTTTCACACTGTCCAGTAGTATGCGTTCCTATTGGATAGTGGGAGGAAAACCCAGCCAGTGACAGCAGGTGTACAGTTGTATGCAAAAGTTTAGGAACCCCTGACAATTTCCATGATTGTCATTGATAAATATTTTGGTGTTTGGATCAGCAATTTCATTTTGATCTATCAAATAACTGAAGGACACAGTAATATTTCAGCAGTGAAATGAGGTTTATAGGATTAACAGAAAATGCTCAATATGCATCAAAACAAAATTAGACAGGTGCATAAATTTGGGCACCCTTGTCATTTTGTTGATTTGGATACCTGTAACTACTTAGCACTGATTAATTGGAACACACAATTGGTTTGGTGAGCTCATTAAGCCTTGAACTTCATAGACAGGTGCATCCAATCATGAGAAAAGGTATTTAAGGTGGCCAATTGCAAGTTGTTGTTCTCTTTGACTCTTCTCTGAAGAGTGGCAACATGGGGGTCTCAAAACAACTCTCAAATGACCTGAAAACAAAGATTGTTCTACATTATGGTTTAGGGCAGGGCTACAAAAAGTTATGGCAGAGATATAAGCTGTCAGTGTCCACTGTGAGGAAATGGAAGACCACAGGCACAGTTCTTGTTAAGGCCAGAAGTGGCAGCCACATAAAATATTGGAGTGGCAAAAGCGAAGGATGGTGAGAACGGTCAAAAACAGCCCACAGACCTCCTCCACAGACCTCCAACATCAACTTGCTGCAGATGGTGTCACTGTGCATCGTTCAACAATTCAGCACATTTTGCACAGGGAGAAGCTGTATGGGAGATGCGAAAGAAGCCTTTTCTGCTTGAGGTATGGCAAACGCAGATTTGGACAAGCCAGCTTCATTTTGGAATAAGGTGCTGGGGAATGATGAAACAAAGATTGAGTTATTAGGTCATAACAAGGGGCGTTATGCATGGCGGTAAAAGAACACAGCGTTCCAAGAAAAACACTTGCTACCCACAGTAAAATTTGGTGGAGGTTCCATCATGCTGTGGGGCTGTGTGGCCGGTGCCGGTACTGGGAATCTGGTTAAAGTTTAGGGTCCCATGGATTCCACTCAATATCAGCAGATTCTTGAGAATAATGTTGAGGAATCAGTCACAAAGTTGAAGTTACGCCGGGGCTGGATATTTCAACAAGACAATGACACAAAACACTGCTCAAAATCTACTCGGGCATTTATGCAGAGGAACAAGTACAATGTTCTGGAATGGCCATCCCAGTCCCCAGAGCTGAATATCATTGAACATCTGTGGGGTGATTTGAAGCGGGCTGTCCATGCTCGGCAACCATCAAACCTAACTGAACTGGAGATGTTTTGTAAGGAGGAATGGTCCAAAATACATTCATCCAGAATCCAGACACTCATTACCGGCTATAGGAAGCATCCAGAGGCTGTTATTTCTGCTAAAGGAGGCTCTACTAAATATTGATGTGATTTTTCTGTTGGGGTGCCCAAATTTATGCACCTGTCTAATTTCGGTTTTTATGCATATTGTGCATTTTCTGTTAATCCAATAAACCTCATTTCACTACTGAAATATTACTGTGTCCTTCAGTTATTTGATAGATCAAAATGAAATTGCTGATCCAAACACCCAAATATTTATAAAGGACAATCATGGAAGTTGTCAGGGGTTCCTAAACTTTTGCATACAACTGTATGTGGATGTTGTTCTAACCAATTAGCAGGGGATGTGCCCCATTGCATTTTGGGTGAATACATTCGTATAAAAAGGAGCACATGGGCACAAGGTCAGGAGTTCCAGCCCACCCAGACCTCAGGGGTGGAGGTGTGCGTTCAGCTCCTGGCTGCTAGGCCTGAGGCCTATCCAGGAGGCTGCCAGATGCTGGGCCTGGTGGAGGCCTAGCTGAAGTTACTGAAGCTACAGCCCAGAGTTCTTTAAAGCTGACAGAGGGGGACGTCCTTGGATCCGGTCTGGCATCACAGTGGCAAAGTGACGCTTGGCTGGCAGAGGGAGGCTACGCTACTGGATGTCCCGGGACATGGTGTGAGTACAGACCCATGAAGGGATCCCTGAGACTGAGTTGCTAGAATTTCCCTTTTGCCCCTCATAATCAGCTAACTGGGAGTGTGAGCTAGAAAGGAGACACTGGTGAGTGTCTTGAAGAACAGAGTCTGGTTTATCCTGTACTGCTTAAAAAGGGACCTGATCCACTGGAATCAGCCTGCCATTAAGTGTTATTGGTAGTCTGCCACATTGAGCTAGAAAGGAGACACTGGTGAGCGTCTTGAAGAAGCAAAGTCCAGCCTGTCCTTTATTGCTTGGAAGGGGACTTGTTTCATTGAGATCAGTCTGCTATGTAGTGCCACTGACAGCCTGCTGTACAGAGATAGAAAGAAGTTGTCCTCACTTGAAGTCAGTTAACTTGGAGTATCCCATCCATTCCCTTCTCCTATCCAAGTTCTACAATAAAGCATCAAAAATTCATCCTCTAGACTGGTCATTGGAATAACGAGCAGGATTGTGTGTGTGCACCTGGCAGTGTGAAAATCCATTGTGACTGGCTGCAGGATAATCAAAGGGAGGCCTGGGTCATATATAAATTAGCAGCTCCTTCGGGGGTACCGTTACACTGTATATATGCATGAACCTTTCACAGTTGTTATCACAAGCAAGAAGCTAGGCTTTATTTTTCAAATCATGCTAATCTTTAATGTTTTACTGAAAAAAACTGCTTACAGACCTGAATACCTCAAGCTCAAATTCACACACAGCTGAATGAGACACAATTGATTCATCCGCTTCCCCTCTTCCTGCTCTGTATGGAGTTGCAGTTGGAGAAAGAAAAGAACAAAATGAAAGACTACTGCTGTGCTTTCTCTTTGGAAAACCTGCTTTGCAAATCTGATTTCATGAGTGCACCAAAATCTTTTTTTTAAATAATTGAAAATGTCTAAAATGAACTCCAAATTATTTTAGTCTCCTTTTAAATAATTACTTCTTGCAACGCATTTTCTTTTTACTTCTGTAATATACTGTACATACTGCGGTGCCTCGAGATATGTCTTTATATATTCTTATAATAAATGCCTTTATGATTAAAAATATGCTGTCCTCTGTTTAGTCTTCTTTGACAGTTTTGATGCACAAGAAAAGCTCTTGAATGGCCCACAGGCTAGATACACGTAGAAGAATTTTTTTCTTGGAGTGCGCATAAGAAACAACAGTTCTAATGTATAACTCAGACATCTGGCATGCTGTGTATTGTTGAAACATAGTTATGTAATTGGCTGACATTCATGTGACTTGATTTCCTTCTTTCACACTTGTTCCTATTCTAGTGACCAGTCACTGCTGCTGGTCTCATTACTGTTGAGTAACTGGTCAGCTAACTTTAGTGGTTCTGGGTAGTGTTGAGCGAACCCGGACTGTAACGTTCGGTTCCGTACCGAACTTTGGGGTGTCTGGGAACCGGACCCAAACACGGACGTTTCAAAAAAACGTTCGGGTTCTGGGTTCTGGTCGTTGATCGCGCATGTTGAATAACTGCAGGGCAGCCAATCAACAAGCGGTTCACTGGTTTGCCCTTAGAAGCCATCACAGCCATGCCTACTAGTGGCATGGTTGTGATTGGCCAGTGCATCATGTGACCCAGCCTCTATATAAGCCGGAGTCACTTGATGCTGCAGTCACATGCTCTCTGAGACTCTGAATAGTGTAGGGAGAGGAAGCTGCCAGCGTTTTTGTGAGGGACAGATTGCAGACATTTTAACATCTGATCCTGCATCCTGAGATTACTACTACTGTTGCTCTGAGGGACAGATTGCAGAAATTTGATAAGCGAGATTTCACATACTGCTGCTTTGAGTGACAGATTGCAGATCAAACCCTGCCTAACACAATGATCGTTACGATCGTACACAACGATCAGATTGTGGGATCGTACACAACAATCAGATTGTGGGAGTAATTTGAGATTTCACATACTGCTGCTTTGAGCGATCTGACTGCGCTAGGTAGAGGCTTCTGCTTAGAGGGACAGATTATTGTTCAAAAATCATCTCCTAGTTCTAAAGGGAGAGGTGCTAGCTGCAGCTGTAAGTGACACATTATTGTTCAAAAATCATCTCCTAGTTTATTTGATTTTAATTTATTTTCCCTATCCCCATTTTTTTGTAGGGAACTTGCCCTACTCTTACCCCCATTTTACTTCCTTTTGCAGCCCTCTAGCACTTGCCAGGACTTTGTTACAGCCATTTTTGTGCCTAAAAGTTCGGGTCACCATTGACTTCAATGGGGTTTGGGGTCCGGGATAACGTTCGGGCAACGTTCGGTGCCGAACCCGGACTTTTTTCCAAAGTTCGTTCACTCACTGGCCTGCGGGGGAGCCAATCAGCGGGTGGGGCAGACTCGCCGGCCACCCGCGATTTCTCCCCTGCAGTGACAGAACGGGGATCTGCGAGTGTAAACCAGCAGATCTCCATTCTGACAGGGGAGACGAGAGTAATTGTCTGTTCCCAGTAAATGGGAGCAGCAATCTCTCTCCTCCCGCAGTCATCACAGCCCCCACAAAGTTAGAACACACTGACAGGGAACACATTTAACCCTTCGATCACCTAGTGTTAACCCCTTCTCTGCCAGTGACATTTATACAGTAATCAGTGGCTATTTATAGCACTGATCACTGCATAAATGTCAATGGTCCCAAAAACAGCTGTCTCCTGAGTCCTGAGATCTACTCCACCCCGTGCGGCCCTAATGCTGGGAGTCGTGGGGATGACGAACAGATCTCCCCCCTATTTCTTTGGTTATGCACTTTCGATACTGATGTGGATGAGAACGCTCCACCTGATCTCGATTGAGGGATTGTGCCAAAGTCGATCCAGAGTTCATCATCACAGGATTATCTGCCCTGCTTAACCCCTTGTGGGTATGTGCACACTTTGAGGGCTATCTACGCTATAAATTATTTTTGGAACAGCATCTGATTTGAACTTATATACTATATTTTAATAATAGTTTGGTTCCTGAATACCATTGGACTTGGAGTGTCTTTTGTGGAAAAAAAAAAAAATAAATACATTTTTTTGCGCTGCATCCTAATTTTCTACATGTTTATCTGTGGGTTTGTGATTCCCTTGATGCATAGCTGCAATCATTTTTAATTTAATTGTATCTTTCTGAGATACTACTGATACAAGCTGGGACTTAACCCTTGGGTGGTTCAGTGGATATGCAGTTGGCTAAAGGATAGATCCCAGAGTGTGGTTGTAAATGGGGTTCACTCAGAGCAGAGACCAGTCACTAGTGGGGTACCACAAGGCTCTGTACTGGGTCCTGTTCTATTCAACCTATATGTAAGTGATATAACTAAAGGTTTTCTGGGCAATGTATGTCTCTTTGCTGATGATACAAAGGTGTGTAATAGGGTTGATATCCCTGGAGGTGTCTGTAACATGGAACATGATTTGGCATTGCTGGAAGATTGGTCAAAGCAGTGGAGACTGCAGTTCAATATTTCTAAATGTAAAATAATGCATCTAGGGAAAAAGAATCCGCTTAGAGAGTACAGCATTGGGGGTGCAGTGTTAGCCAGCACTACAGAAGAAAAAGATTTGGGGGTGCTTATTTCAGATGATTGCAAAATGAGCAAACAGTGTGACCATGCAGTGGGAAAAGCAAATAGAATTCTGGGATGTATCAGTAGAGGGATCACCAGCAGGAGGAAGGAGGTTCTGATTCCTCTATATAGATCTTTAGTGAGACCTCACTTAGAATACTGTGTCCAGTTCTGGAGACCCCACTTACAAAAAGATATTGATAAAATAGAACGAGTTCAGAGACGGGTAACAAAAATGGTGAAAGGTCTGGGGGATAAAACATATCAAGAGCGACTTCAGGAACTTAATATGTACAGTCTGGAGGAAAGAAGGGAGAGGGGAGACATTGATTGAAACCTTTAAATACATCAAGGGGGTGAATAAGGTTCAGGAGGGCAGTCTTTTCAAAAAGCAGCTGAAGTCCAGTTTTGGGGATTCACATGCCTGACAGCTTTCCTCTCCTCTCCGTTTCTTGTCTCCCCTCAGTCTGGATGCCTCCGACTATGATATACGAGTATGTTATGGGAATTTTTGCAAAGTGTTCTAAATAAGAGTTAAGGTGGATTATATTTATTTGGAACCGCGAAACATCAACAACTCCTCCTGGAATACCAACTTTCCTATCTTGATTTTATGTATTTATGGGCTATTTTAAAAGCCCTAAGTGTGCCTTTTGTAAATTTCTTTTTTGTATATGTAGACAGTAGATGTATCAATAACATTTGGATACATTTTTTTAATATATAACATTTTTCTCTAATCAATTATGGATACTTAGAGTGGCCCAGTTAACACCCTACTAAGCTTCCTAATCCACTTTTTACTTATCTTTTTCGAGGATGGGCACTCTATTCTTGCGCACCCTAGGTGACGCATCAGGCCTATCTGTACACTACCAGCTTAAAACTTTTTGCAAAAGTGCACTAACGCACTTCAATATACCGCCGTAAAAGTGCACTAATGCACTTCAATATACTGCCGTAAAAGTGCACTAACGCACTTCAATATACTGCAGTAAAAGTGCACTAACGCACTTCAATATACTGTCGTAAAAGTGCACTAACGCACTTCAATATACTGCCGTAAAACTGCACTAACACGCTTCAATATACTGCAGTAAAAGTGCACTAACGCACTTCAATATACTGCCGTAAAAGTGCACTAACACACTTCAATATACTGCAGTAAAAGTACACTGACGCACTTCAATATACTGCAGTAAAAGTACACTAACGCACTTCAATATAATGCAGTAAACATGCACTAACGCACTTCAATATACTGCAGTACAAGTGCACTATTTCACTTCAATATACTGCAGTAAACGTGCACTAACACACTTCAATATACTGCAGTAAAAGTGCACTTACTTACTGGCTGTATGTTTGGGGTCATTGTCCTGATGCAGAATACATTTTGGGCAAATCAGCCCTCTCTCTGATGTATGAGGTATGACATTATGGATAAGTATCTGCCTGTATTTCTGAGCATTGGGGACACCATTGATTCTGATCAAATCTCCAACTCCATGCTTCACTGTTGCCTGAAGACGCTCATTATCCACTTCAGCCCCGGAAGGATTTACCCCACTTAATGACCAGAGCACTTTTTACAATTTGGCACTGCGTTGCTTTAACTGGTAATTGCGCGGTCATGCAATGCTGTAACCAAACAAAATTTGCGTCTTTTTTTCCCCACAAATAGAGCTTTCTTTTGGTGGTATTTGATCACCTCTGCATTTTTAATTTTTTGCGATATAAACAAAAAAAGACCGAAAATTTTGAGAAAAAAAACATTTTTAACCTTTTGTTCTTAAAAAAAATACAATAAACTCAATTTTAGTCATACATTTTTGCCAAAATGCATTCAGCCACATGTCTTGGGTAAAAAAAAAGTCAATAAGCGTTTATTCATTGGTTTGCAGAAAAGTTATAGCGTCTACAAACTAGGGTACATTTTCTGGAATTTACGCAGCTTTTAGTTTATGACTGCCTATCTTATTTCCTGAGGTGATATAATGGAAGTGCAGTACAACCCCCTCCCCCCAAATGACCCAATTTTGGAGAATAGACACCCCAAGGAATTTGCTGAGAGGCATGTTGAGCCCATTGAATATCTAATTTTTTTGTCACAAGTGATTGAAAAATGCCAAAAAAATGTACAGAGATACCACATGTGTGAGGCTGTTTGGCAGTCTAGTCGCGTACAGCAGGGTTTCTCAACCCGTGGTACGCGTACCCCTGGGGGTACGCATACCATGGGCAGGGGGTACGGCGCACAGAACTCAGTGAGACTTCTCACTCTCGCTTCTGCTGCGGCTGCCTCCTCCACAATTCAGAATGCCGCGGCCACCCGGAGACTGACAGTCTCTGGGCGGCTTAGCGGCGTGAGTGTGTGAGAGGAGGACAGGGTGTGGGGGATTCGCAACCCACACTGGTCCTGGAGGCAGAGCTCTTCAGCCGCAATATGCCGGCGCGACGCTCGCCTTGAGTGAGACTCCTCACTCCTTTCAGAAGCCCGCCACGGCCGCTCTCAGACATGTAAAAAAACCGTAAAAAGTTAGTGAACACTGTTTTTTTAATCTATAAGTTACCCGAGTTGTAC